>ML794747.1:240433-251246 GCA_009831015.1 Picea engelmannii | reverse complement strand
TATAGGAAGCGATTATAAGGTATGTTACTTATTCTTGCCTCTTAGTAAATTCAATATTTAAAACTTAAGGAAAGTGTCCTATTCTGTCATGTTTTGTTCTAGATCCAGGTGGATCTAGGGAGATCGGTTTGTGTCCGCACTTATGGATTTATCCATAAACACTTCTCACCAAGACCCTTCATGGTATTCACAAATTCTTCAACTCTTAAAAAATACTTTCTAACTGTTTCATCTTCATTCATCTTTAATTTTTCAAACTTCAACCTAAATGTTTGAAGTTTGGCATCTTTTACTTTCTCATTTCCTTCATAGCTGCTAATAAGTTTATCCCACATTTCTTTGGCAGTTTGAAGATGCATCACCTTTACAAACTCGGCTTCTACAAGTCTATTCAAGATAGCATTCATTCCCTTAGAATTAAAGATAAATTCTAACTTATCATCCTTGGAATCTAGCACAACAAGATTTATGTATCCAGTCTCTACTACATCCCAAACATCAGCACCTAAGGCCATTAGGTATGTTCTCATTCTAACCTTCCAAAAAGAAAAAATTGTTCCATCAAATAGAGGAGGCTTACTGGTTGAAGTCCGTTCATGACTTGTCATGTTTAAGCTTACAGATCTAACTTTAAATAAAAGGAACCCACTCGGATACCAATTGTTGAAATTACTAAGACAGCTGAGAGGGGGGAGGTGAATCAGTTGTTATTGTGCTTAAATAATTTTAAGTCTATTAAAACATTCTTAATCTTTCTTTAAGTTATCATCAATATTATACAACATATGGACAACATAAATAATGAGCATCAGTCACACATAAGATATACACAGAGACAAATTTTCACGAGGAAACCCATAAAGGGAGAAAACCTCTTCTTCTTCGAAATGATAGGCAGTCTTTTAAGTTATGTACATCATCTATAATCGAGCACCAACTCAATGTGAGGCTACTACCTTTGTTTTACAGGCTCCAACTTGTTTGAGAGCATCAACTCTCTAGTTTCTCTAGCACCCACTAGAAGGAAGCACCAACTCCTTGAGTGTTACAGCACCAATTGGATGGAAGCACCAACTTCGAGTTACATAGGCTCCAACCTGTATAACAGAGAACACGTGTTCTCCCTTGCACGACCTTGCCACCCTGGTTTCTCTAGCTGCAACCAGATGGAAGCTACAACTCCTTATGTTCAAGCACCCACTTGAACCTCTGAGGACAACAGTCCTCCATAGCACCTCCCTACCACCCTCATTACAAATAAATGATTGAATAACCAACAACATAGATAAATCAATTCTTACCACTTCTTCATTGTTCTGCAATTCTTCTTTGCTACACTATTCTTCTGCTTTGTTCATACTTGTCTTGACTTGTTGTCTCTTTCTATCTATTCTTTCTCTGTCCTTCTCATGCTCTTTGATATGTGCACATTCTTCTCTCTTCACCTTTTCTCCTCTGTTCAGCTTTTGTTCCTTATCTCTAAGCTTTCTTCACACTGTGCATACTGTAATTTTACCTTTCTACAGTTCAACTCATTTTTCAGTCAGAACAGCCAACCACACACAGTCACTATGTTTTTCTTTTATGCACTCTGACCCCTTAAGTTACCCTTCAAATCCCTAGAACAACACTTCAGCAACTGAAACGCCAACCATCCAAGAACCATGATTCGGTTCTGATAACTGAATTGTAACTGAACAATTAATCATGAAGAGCAACAGTAGCCCTTCGATCAAATTTCCAAGTATCCAACACCATTGGATTACAAGCACAGAGTCTCGCGTTGATTTAGCCATTTTGCATTTCAGTATTTTGGCATTTCAACATTCCTTGTGATGAGATATCTTGACACTCCATGTCACGATCCCTGAAGCTTTGAAAAAAGATCTTAGCTAGACTAGCTCCTTCCCTTCTCGTTACCACCAGTGGTAACCATAGGCTGCACCAAAAGGCGTTTCGCAATTTTTCATTTCGTGATTTTGCATATCGCGAGTTCAAGAGGTTAGGGAACCCCATTCCTTTGACTTTCCAGTCAACGAAATGACGATATTTCACCATGTGTCATATGGACCCAGCGGTTCAGATCTTATCATGATTTTGAAACTTCACGGGCCTTCATAGTGTCTAATCAATGATCCAAATCAATCCTCGATCCGACGGCTAGGATTATTTCACGATTTCACATATCGCGAGTTTGAGAGGTTGGGGAACTCCTTCCTTTGACCTCTCAGTCAGTGAAATGTTGATCTTTAACCACCTGTCCTTCCTGAAGATGGACGGTCCTTCTGCTTTTGGGATTTTTGGGTTCGCTGCTTCAAAGGTTAAAGTTCCTTTGATCTTTGATGTCCCGGTCTGTGAAACTCTGAAATGGAGTCTTTGTTGATGTGCCTGTTTTGGGATTTCGGCGTTTCACATTTCATAACTTCGGGACTCCTATGATGAAGAGTCTCGACTCTTGACTCCTCCAACTCCCGGTATCCAAAACTCTGAAATGGAGATTAAGTCGTGGTTTGATGTGCCTATTTTGGGATTTCTACATTTTGCATTTCGCAACTTCAGGACTCCTGTGATGAAGAGTCTCAACTCTTGACTCCTCCAACTCCGGGTATCTGAAACTATGAAATGGAGATTAAGTCGTGGTTTGATGTGCCTGTTTTGGGATTTCAGCATTTCGCATTTCGCAATTTCGGGACTCCTGTGATGAAGAGTCTCGACTCTTGACCCCTCCAAATCCTGGTATCCGAAACTCCGACTCTTGACTCCTCCAACTCCTGGTATCTGAAACTCCGAAATGGAGTTTACGCTTCTGATCTTGCCATGCGATCATCGTTGCGCTATTGGTCTTGCCACTTTCTCTTGTTCATCATCGTCGGGCTGAGCTTGCCATCAATGGCAAACAAATACTCTGCCTTCTGTCTGCCCATAATAAATATGCCGATACAAACTAGAACATATCCAAGTGGTACTTCTTCTTCCATCATGAGGGTTTGTCATGGATTAGTAATCCATCATCCTAATATTATGAGTAACCATTCTGATACAGTATCTCTATTATAGAAATTTTTTCACCACACTTATGTTTTTCATTGGAGGCTCTCTACCAAGTTCCATCTACATACAAGAGTCTCCTTTTGGTATACCTCAAAACCTTGAGGTTGTTATACACTTCTTTGTTTGATTACTCTGTTGAGGAGAACAATCCTTACATTTGTTTGATGTTAACTCCAACCCATGGATATTGTGGACAATATAATGGCTCATGCAGAGGTATGTCTGGTTTACTAGAATGAACAATCATCATAGTCTTCTCCCTCCATCTCGAAGAACCTATAGTTATATATCTCACAATGCTTTCATTCATAATTTTTCCATACACTGTTCTACATCACAAATTTCAGTTCCTCTGCTTGATTTCTTTTAGTGAGTTCATGTCAGGCCGGTAGTCTTGTGATTCTTTATACATTGACTAGTTGTTCTATCTTTTCTTTCTCTCTGGGAATCTTCATGTTCTTCCTCATGTTTCTCTTTATCTCTTGCATTCATGGAGTTTTCTATAGATTTCATTCCTTGAAGATTCCACCTTCTTCCTTTCATCATAGGATCATGGATGTGGATGGACAACCAGGGATACTTTGAGGATTCTTTTCGAAGAAGACTTATTCTAAAGTTAAACTGAACATGTACTACTTTTCATGTCTACTACCATGGATATATACTTCATCATCTTCAATGGATCATAGGATTAGCTCCGTCCTAATCCTTTCTTCATGTATGAGTGCATGTTTTTATTTTGGGAGTATATAATAATCTCCCTCCATCTAACATAATCCATGCTTTCGTCTGCATCCTTATTGCCTTCTTCAAGGTGTCATAAGTCTTTCTCCAATTTCCTCTTGATAGCTGACTTCTTTCTGTCTTTACTTATTCTAGGTTTCTTCAAGATTTATTTTGATCTCGGCTTATCTCACAATTGTTACTTATGTAATAACTTCCACATTAATTTTTTGATGTACTTCATCCTTTCATGTGTATTATCTAACTTGTAGTCATAATGATAGCAATCCTTATATTGTTGTTCTTCCATAGCTATATTTTTTCTTTGAACATGTTATTTTCTAAGAAATGGATATCCAAGATATGTACAAAAGATATGGTATATACAAGAACTATGAAGAGTATTGTTACCTTGTCTTAGAAGAAGAAGTTTTTGTGTCCTACTGTGATTTCTTTGAGGGTTCCCTTTCTTCGACAACTGATCCTTCATGTGTTTCCTTCCTTTTCTTTAAATCAAGACAATGATTCTTGTAGTGACCATACTTTGGACAATTGAATCATTGTATTCTTGACATATCTTTATTTTGATTTGGTTTCTTTCTGGAGCCAAACTTCTTTTTATTCCTGAAATGCTTGAACTTTGTTGTGAAGTCTTGATCATCATATTTATTTTGAGGTTTCTCTTTTGCAATGATCCTTGATTCTTCTTGTGCACAACAAGTCCAAAGTTCTTCAAATGTAGGATACTCCTTCCTTGTTTTCATGCTTGTAGAAAATGCATCCCATGTCTTGGGAAGACCATCGAGCACTATATTTATCAGTTCCTTCTCTGAGATGATCTCTTCAATATCTTGTAGTTGATCTCTTAACTAAGAGATCCTCACAAAGTATGATGTTATGCTATCATCATCATTCATCTTCATGTCATGGAGCTCATTCTTTAGACTCATTACTTATCCAATGTTTCTAACTGAGAAGAGGTTTGTTAGGGCATCGTACATCTTCTTTGATGAGTCAATATGGGAGATGTAGGGTATCAAGTGGTATTTTATAGATTCCACTATGATACTCATTGCATTGATGTCACTATCTATGAACTTCTCCATAACTGCAATGTTCTGCGGTTCCTTCTCTTTTCCTTCTTCAAACTCTGGTTCCACGATCTTTCCTTTCACGATATACAACACTTTATTCTTGGAAAGGATGAGGTCAATACTTGTCTTCCATGCTCTAAAGTTAGAATCCCCATCTAAATTTTTTTCTGACTTCATAGAGAAGGTCATGGTTATCTTGACTTGGTCAACCCTAGATTTGATCAAAAACTCAAACTTGATGTATTGGCTTGCTGAGAGTACTAGGAGGTGTGCTAGGCTAGGGCACACTAGTCTATCTGGAAATTAGGTCAATCCCTTCACTTAAGGTTCCTCAACGATAGGGTTAGGGTTTCTTCAACTACACCTGCCAGTAACCCTAGCGATAGTGATTTAGTAATTGCTCCTGCTAGAAACCCTAGCGGTAGTTCTTCAATGAGCTTAGTATCCTTATGGCTATGCTCCATTCCAGTGGTTAGACTGAATGAAGGAGGTGTGGGCCTATAAACTATTAGAATGTGCTCGTTTTACCATAGACAGTATCACTATTGTCACCCAACCATAGGCCGAAGCCACCCTCCGAGCACCTTAACCTTGACAGAGAATCATTCTAGAAGCAAACCCTAGGCTAGATAGACAAACAAAGGGTAGAACACCCTTCTCCAAGTATATCGCATAAAACAAGAGCTGATAAGATAGTCCAAACCATAACCAAGAGATAGTCCAAGCCAAAATCAAAATCTGCTAGCTGCAGCAGTTGTAACGACAACTCTCCTCCAGACTTGCACACAAACTGGACAACTACAATGCGCACAAGTGTTGCTTCTACAGTTCTGAGAATGCCTGCCAGAATGAAGACCGACCTTCTGTATTTATAGTAAATATGGCAGACTGCCTGGGCTGACTTCTTATTCTGGGTACTAATTCTTTAGTATATATTATTTTCTTTAGCTGACTTCTTCTCTTGGAGACTAATAACCTAATACAAGTCATTCCCTTGAGCTGACTTGTATTCTAGGGTTATTAACCAATCAATTAGGGTTTCTTCTTGCTTCCCAAAATATTCTATTCTCGTCAAGTTTACATGTTGAGGTAAATACCTCGCGCAGCTACCATAATATCAACACCTTCCACGTGGACCATTGAATAAATACCTCTCTGCAAAATTGTATGACTGGGTACAATATACTACAAATTCTGTAATATATCCTCCCAGTATACTTTACAACTAGAAATCAATTACATGATAAGTTTTTTTACTTACATAATTCAACTACCTTACCAACTCAGGAGTCCAGTTCCTTGACATTGTGGTCCGGTACGTTCTAGTATTATCCACTAATATTTCTAGCCACTTAGTCAAAATAATCGAAAATTTGCCAAAGAAAATATTAATTAGCTTTGTGTACACATACCTTTGCATCCATTGTTGTTCTCTTATCTGAGGGTTTCTATTCATTTTTTGAGAAAATTCTCATTCCTTCCCTTCTAGCCATTCCGATATCTCTTTCTTCGTCAGCCTCCAAAACATTCCCTCAATCATAGATTCTGAGTCCTAGAAAAAGAGCCATTTGTTGGAGTGTGGTTATAATAACCTGGGTTCAAGTTATCTTAACCAACAAAACCCTTTAGACACTACCCCTTTCAGCATCACCTGCATGCAAGTGAAGTGTCACTCGAGGCATCTATTGGGGAAACATGAACCAAGTTTTTGGAGTAGTGAGCGAATGGGAGGTGATCATCTTAATAATTCTTACTTATTTGTTATGTGCACATTATTTTGTATTTGTTATTCCTTTATTACTTACTAAATATGGTTATATAGTACCATTATACTACATATTGCAACATAAACCATTTACTGTAACATCTATAACTGTTGAGAAATGATCATATAATAGAAAAATATAGTATAATATGCATAAAGAGATTCATTATAAATCACATAAAAGACAATCAGACACGACAGTTAACTTGGTTCAACCAAATTTGGGATACATCCACAATGGTTGGCTTCTTTATTATTCTTTCTATAATCGTCTCAGGCTTGCGCATTGCGCTTACAATAGAGATATCATGCTATCTCTTTCTCCATATTTATTAGCCGCTCTGTAGTTGAGGCCTCTCTCTACAACTCTTCCCTAATAATCAGGCATAGACTCTTTCCTTCTCATCCTATTCTCTCTCTCTCTCTCTTACACAGTCTTTGAACACAAAACAAAGAGTTGAACCCCTATATTCCCAACCCATTACATATTTCCACATGAATTCTAGGGCTTAAAACCCTACTTTGGTTATCCCAAAACCCTATTACAACTCAGTCTAACTCCTGACAAATTGTGTTGATTTTTTGTTTGATATTGATTTTCCTTCTTTATGTCTGCATGCTACTTTTTCCTTCTCGATAACTGGTCTTCGGACTTTTGTGCGTCTCTCTCCTTTTGCATGCTAAATTGTTATCCTTCTATTTCGCCTACTTTCTTCTCTTGCTTTCTTCTCCCTTTTTATTCTCTTTCTTTATTCTCCATTTTATCTTCAACTAAGTATACTTTTATAGCACACTTCCGAGCCTGCATGTGCCTTTACTGTGCACTTTGCTCTTGTATTGTCTTCTTTCTTCCGCTTCTATGCATATCCTCCATACTTAGGATTTTCCTGAAAACTGAATGCAAAATGCATGTCCAACATAGTGTAATGATGTTGAGGCATCGCGAGAGATAAGACTGAAGACTTTCCTTAAATTCATGCTTGTAATAGCAGAAATTATGCAAAAAAGTGAGTAAGTTTCTCTCTCTCTCTCTCTCTCTTATAGAACTCTTGGCCCTCAAACAGCCCCAGACTAGATATGAAAACATTCAACCATAAGAGGCATTTGTCCACGAGTGCTTTATATAATTTGAGTTTAAATATGGTGAGTGATGGATTTATAAGAAATAAATGATAAACATGCGAGGCAACTTTAAGGTGAAGCTCATAGTTTATGGAAAGAACATTGTGCTAAGAAATCAAGAATTCAACAGTTCTAACAGTTATATCAAATTGTTAAATCATCCATCAAACAATACAAAAGTTTATGTGTTTAAATCCATGAAGGTACCCTCTACATATCATTAAACACATGAAAAAATGTCAAGAAGTGTTCATGCATTCAGAGGAAATCACTTCAGTATCTTAATCTTTACAAAACATAGTTACATTGAACATGTCAGAAAACTTGTTTCTCGAGCTATAGTTAATGGTGATCAGATAAAAGAAGCCAAAACTGGGATGGTGGCTTTATAGGAACACATGCACAAAAATAAGTGCATACTACAACATAATTCAAGGGATGAATCTCTTAAATCATGTAGTCTTAAAAATATGTTTGTGTCTAAGGGGATCTTGGTCAAATAACTCTAGTTATAACAAACTCTTAAATTCCCCAAAGTGCCAATGATCTAGATTTGATGAGAAGAATGAAATGAATACAGATTATTGTTAAAATATTCTTAACACAAAATAATAGATATACAATAAAAACGGTTTCTATTCAATAAGGAAATAAGATGATAATGTAAAATGTAGCGGAAAACAAGCTTGCTAGAATGGTGGCAGCTTATCTCTAAGAAGAGATGTGACAGTTGTGCTCATTCCCAAGAAGATGAGTGCAATGAGGCTCTAAAGGAATTTTTACAATAAATAAGAATTCCAAAAACCATAGACATCCAAAAACCTAACCCTAGGAGATGAAGCGCCAAAAGTCATATGGGCCCCATTGGGGTAAGTTAGTACATCAACTTCCCGGGGTCGTAACTTCTGCATACGATATTTGTTTTAGGCGCACAAAACCCCATTAGAAATTTCTCTCTGAGGAATACAAATGTTTACATAAGAATCTGACTTTGTTTATAGTCTAACTATGACGAGCCCGAAAAACATTGTTTAGGTCCTCAAAACGGCCTCGAAAGTCAGGGACCCAAAAACTAGGAAAAAACTACCAATCTGGAAAACTACCAGAATGAGTCAGTTGGAATAGGTAGGAGGCCACCGACATACATCTAGATAAATCCTCCCCCCTTAGGAAGCAATGTTCTCCATTGCGTTGAGTTTCCCCATCAGATGAGGAAATTTCTGTTGAATTTGGCCCCAGGTGAGCTACTTGCCTTGGTGCAGGAGCTTCTCTGCTTTGACAACTCGATAACGCTAGATATTTTGCTGGCGAGTGCCCTTGACCTTTGTGTCCACAATCTGATCACCGAATTCCTTTTGTATGAAGTCGAGGTTGATCTTTGTTGGTGTAAATTATTATGCTATCTCTGAGGTGTCAAATAATGGTGGGAAATAAGGTCGAAGGATATCCATGTTGAACATTGGGTGCAGACTAAGGAAATGAGTAATGTTGATATCAAAATAATTTTCACCCACAACTTTGGTGATGGTGTATGGTCCACAACGGAGTGGGAGAAGCTTCATATGGGGCCCTGTAAAGTGTTATTTCTACAAGTTCCACCAAACTTTGTCTCCCACCTAAAACTTATGTGGCACTCAGTGTTGATCATGGTGCTACTTGTACTTGTTATTAGACTTGTGTAAAATATCTTGAACTTGGTGGCAGATGTGCTCGATCCTCTCAATGATTTGGGTGGCTTTGTCAGCTTCAGTTGGAGCAAGAGATGAGTTAGTTGAGGTGATCGCAAGGGGTAGTGCAACATCTATGGGACCCAATGGTTGGAATCCCAACCCCACCTGAAAGGGGTTGTGGTCGGTTCAGCTATGCAGGGCTCGGTTGTAGCTATGTTGAACATAGAGAATAATCTCATCCCATGTGCATGGTTTATTTTAATTGTACATGTGTAGGATATGCACGATCATTCAATTTAAGACCTCAGTTTGGCCATTTTTCTGGGGGTGGAAGGTCATGGATTTGGTGATCTTGGTGTCCAGCAGTGACCAGAGGCTCAACTAGAATGTGTTGAGAAACTGATTGTTCTAATATGAGAAAATGGTTTGTGGGATTCCAAAATATACTTAGACTCGTTCAAATAAGAATTTGGCAGTGGCCTATGTTGTGATGCTCTTCTTGTAGGCATCCATAATCACCATCTTAGAAAAGAGATCAACAACCACAAAAACAAAGTCATTTCCCCTCTTGGTGGATGGGAGGCCTGACATGTAGTCCATTGAGATGGATTACCATGATTTGTCAGGAGTAGGAAAAGGGGTGTACATGCCTTGTTTCTTAGTGGTTGGTTTGGAAATAACACAGACAATGCAGTATTTGATATACTTTTTGACATCCTGTCAAAGTTTCAGCTAGTAGAAATGTTTTTGCAGCATTGCCACTGTCTTTTTTATGCTGAAGTATATTTCCACCCAACTGTAGTGGGCTTCCAATATCATTTTCGCTTTCTCGCTTGATGGAACATAGATATGGCCCACAGGACACAACAACCCGTTATGATGATGGAAATTAGTGACAACTACATTTGCACCCAACGTTTGGTAGGTAGCAGCAAAGTTCGGGTCTATCTCATATATTTGGGGCCATCAAGAGGTCTTGTGATGGTAAGAGTCTAGCACCATGGTGATTGTTTTGATTGATGGTTTGCTAAGATAGTCAGCGACTTGGTTGGTACTTCCTATTTTATACTTGATGTTGAGGTTGAATTTCTACAATTATATGGACCACTTTTGATGGCGTTCATTCTACAATTTTCCTTATGTCTACATGAACTACAGTGGCTTATGATCAGTGTGGATGACTATCTTGTTTTCAAGAGTGTAATGTCTCCACTGGCGACAGGCTTGCACAATGGAGTACATTTCTGTTAAGCCCTAATATTGGCTCATTACCCCTTAATTGGGGAATATTAGATTAGTAATGTTATTTTATTTATGTCGACTTTAGGCCATTAGTTGTAATTATACCTCCTAGTCTCCTATATATACCAAGGAGACATTTTCATTTT
>ML794747.1:223276-234798 GCA_009831015.1 Picea engelmannii | reverse complement strand
AGGTGTTGCAAAAGATTGGTACTATGGCATACAAATTGGAGTTGCCTGCATCTTCACGAGTACACCCAGTTTTCCATGTTTCATGCTTAAAGAAGGTTATAGGCGATAAGATCCCAGTTCAAACTATATTGCCAGAACTTGACAAGGAAAAATCATATTGGAGCCTGAAGCCATCATTGACACAAGAATTTTCCAACTAAGGAATAGATCCATTTCAGAGTATCTCATTAAATGGAGGAAACTATCGGCTGAAGATTCCACTTGGGAAGATGAGTCTTTTATACAGAAGCATCCAGAGTTACTCAAGCATTGCGGAAAACACTTGTCTCAAGTGGAGGGGCATGTTAAGCCCTAATATTGGCTCATTACCCCTTAATTGGGGCATAATAGATTAGTAATGTTATTTTATTTATGTCACCTTTAGGCCATTAGTTGTAATTATACCTCATAGTCTCCTATATATACCAAGGAAACATTTTCATTTTGAATCATCTTGTACTTGAACATTTAAGTGGGGTAAAAGGAGGTTGCCCCCTCGAAGAGGATTATTATCTGAAATTCTCTCTTTTTCAAGGCGTTGAGTACTTTTTCTGAGGATTTTCTATGCTATATTGATATTTGGTTCTTAACAATTTCTTTTTCGTAAGTAGGAAACTTATGAACAACATCTGATAGTGTCTCACTATGATATGCCACAGAGTGGCCGTGTTGAGTGAGAATGACACCCACAACATAGTCTGAAACATTTGTATCGATCTCAAAGGGTTGTTGCAGGTCCGATAATGAAAGAACTGGATTGAGTACAAGCGATGCTTCAAATCATTGAACAATTTTTGTTTGGTCTGTCCCCACACAAATTTATCCTTACCACCACCCCTAGTTACTTGGTTGAGGGCCCATGCAATATGGGTGAATCACAACATGAACCTGTGGCAGAAATTGGCAAGGCCCAAGAAGCTTTGAAGCTCAGTGAGTGTGGTTGGGGCTGGCCAGTCATGGATGACCTGAATCTTGGTTGGATCCACATGTATGCCATGTGGATAAAAAATGTAGCCTAGGTAATGGACCCTATCCATGCCACAGGAGCATTTTTCCAAGTTGGAATATAGCTTGTGTTTCCACAGGGTGTGCATAACCTGTTGAATATCTTGCAAGTGTTCCTCCCAAGTCTTGTTGTAGATGAGGATTTCATCGAGATACAACACTACAAAAGTATTGGTGAATGGTCATAGGATATCATCCATTATCCTCATGAAAGTGGTTGGAGAAATTTTCAAACCAAAGGGACTGACCAACCATTCAAAAATAACTTACTTTCACTTGAAGGTGGTCTTCCATACATCTGTTTGTTCTATAAGGATTTGGTGGTATCCAAACTTCAGATCAATCTTACTAAATTATTTTTCCCCTTGAGCTGATCAAGGAGTTCATCGACTCTAGGAATCGAGTACTGGTTTCTGACTATGATTTTATTCAGGGCTCGGTAATCAATGCAGAGTCTCTGGGTTCCATCTTTCTTCTGTACGAGAATGATTGGGCTCCCACAAGGCGATGAACTAGGATGTATGTGCCCCTTATGGAGTAGTTCTTGGATCTGTCGCTTGATCTCCTCATTCTCTAACAAAGAGCAATGGTAGAATGGCCCATTGGGTAGTGGTGCGTCGAGAGTCTGATCGATGGGATGCTTGACCTGACAGTGCATAGGTTCCTCGGTAGGTGAGGAGAAGATATCTGAGTATTCTTCCATGACCTTATCCACTTGCTTCAGCTATGTGGAGAGGTCAGCCACGAAGGCTCTGGATGTGGCTATGATCTTTCTCTTATTCTAAGAGAAAATCATGAAGAAGAAAAATTTGGTCATCTGCGATATGACCTTCTTGCATTACTTGGCAAAGATCAACGAAATAACACTAGGTGGAACTTCCTCGGGTATCCTGTACAATTTCCTATTCAAAGTAATAATAACACTATGAGTCATAGACTCATATACAATACGAAGTTTCCATAAATATGGTAGGCCCAAAATAACATTACAAACTTTGAGAGGAGAAACATCACACAATACCTCGTCTTTGAAGGGCTTGTTGTCATATGACAAGAGACATTGTTGGCTAATGTGGATATCGATTCCTTGGTGGAGCCATCCAATGGTGCAGGGTTGTGGGTGTGGAGGTTTCCACAAGGAGAGTTTCTTGAAAACCTATGCTAATATGAGGTTCTTCTGCCTACCACTATAAATGATGAAGTGCAATAGGGTACCCTTCACCCACATCTCTGAATGAAAAAAGGCGCTCTCCTTCCTCTGGCTCATCTAGTTCACCGGGATGGAGCTTAGTGGTAGAAATAGTAGCAATGGGTTCTACTTCAATAATATGTGTCCCCCTTTCTGGTTCTGAATTAGATTTGTAACCCGCATCTGATTCAGAGGCTTTCACCTCAGCCACTAGCGACTACTTTGAGCAGAAATCAACAGTGTTATGCCAGGGGATCTTATGGAAGTTGCACCACTTCCTGGTATCTTTCTTTGTCTTTCTGATGTCCTTCTTTGCTTGTGGTTTGGATTGGTTGTCCTGAGGTTGTCCATATTTTCTCTTTCCTTTGTACTACAGGTTGGGGGTGCCCTTTCCTGGATTTTTCTATGAGGGGTTCCCAGGCCCAAATTGTCATGTCTTTTTTTTAAGCTTATTCTCTATTTTGATGACATATCGGTAGGTCGCGCCCAAGGGCGATATGTAAAGAAAATACATTTCATCCTGGATGTATCTATTCATACTGTCATGATACTTGAGCACCAAATTTCACTCAGAGTCTTTGATACCCATCTTGATGCACAAGGTATGGAGGATATTTGTGAACTGGGGCACTATTTGATCTCTTTCTTGCCGCAGTGTGATCCATTTTGTGTATAGGTCATCATAACTTCCGACGGGGTAGTATTGTTCCTTAATAGCATCCTTGAAGGAATCCCGGGTGACCACAACTATAAATAGTGAGGGTTCCTCTGTTTCCTTTTTCTCATAGAAATTTTCCCACCAATCCTTGACATGGGAAACGACTTTGAGGAGTGAAAAAGTAACATTTTCTCTATTTGAGAAGTTATGGACAGAGAAATAACCTTCTAGTAGATTCAACCATTTATCTACAACATCTTCATCTATATTACCTTTAAATATAGGAATATAAAAGTTGATTTGTACCTTGAAGGAGGTGGCACCTCCATTTGAGGAAGATGCATCGCCTGTTGGTAGTCGCCGAAGGATTTGCGAAAAATTATCCATCATCTCATTCCTTTGTTGCATGAGGGATTCCTCGAGAAATTTTTTGAAAGGATATCCTGTCCCATCATCTTTATTTTCTCCCTCCATGAGAGGTCGCTTGGGCATGCAATATTTTTTGTCCTCAAGAGAAACAAGCTCTAGACCCAATTCTTTGTACCCTAACCTCATTGGGGACATGCATTAAGAACGACAAGGAGAAGACCGTTCTGATACCACTAATCCAAATTTTATGAGAAGAAAGAAATGAATATATATTATTGTTAAAATATGATTAACACAAAATAAAATATATACAGTAAAAATGGTTTCTATTCAATAAGGAAATGAGTTGAAACTGTAAAATGCAACGGAAAACAAGCTTGCTAGAATGGTGGTAGTTTATCTTTGAGAAGAGATGTGACAACTTATCTCATTTGGAAGAATATGAGTACAATGAGGCTCTGAAGGCCTTTTTACAATAAATAGGAATGCCAAAAACCCTAGACATCCAAAAACCTAACCCTAGGAGATGAAGCACCAAAAGTCATGTGGGCCCCGTTGGGGTAAGTTAGTACATCAACTTCCCAGGGTCGTAACTTTTGCATACGATTTCTGTTTTAGGTGCATGATAGCCCGTTGGAAAGGTATATTCGAGGCATACACATATTTCCATCAGATTATAATTCCATATATATTTTGAGTGTGGATATCCCTAAAAATGTTGTTTAGGGCCTCAAAATGGCCCAGGAAGTTAGGGACCCAAAAACTAGGAAAAAACTACCAAACTGGAAAACTGCCAAAATGATCCAGTTAGAATAGGTGGGAGGCCACCGAAATCCATATGGATTATCCAACCTGAAAAATGAACTCCTTATGTTAATTTATAAATTCTTTTGATTGACAAGAAACCACTATTCTGTATCAATACTGCTTCTCAGAAATTAAAACTAGTTGTCAAAATCTTAATACCATTATCCATATCTGGTATTCTAACCACTTTCATATTTATAACTTAGTTTTACTTGATTTCACTCGGTAGAAGTATAATTTTACCACTAAATTTGACACATTGATGTCCTCATCGGGTGTTCTATCTTCGGTCAATTGGGCCCTAGTTTAGATTTTCTTAACCGACTCAATTGAACCCCTTCCTATAGAGATGGACCCATTCAATAGTGGAATTATTTGGATCATTGACTAGTTGGAAAAACATCCAACATCCTCTTCTTAGCCCCCACCATTAATAAGTGCAGGGTATCAATGACCAACACCTTAAATCTCTTTCCTTGAGCTACTACTTTAGGATGGCCAATTGATACCACTGTATGTTAGAGTAGATTCCTTAATGCTCCTTTGCTCTTAATATTGAGCTAATATTACATGATAGGAGAATTATTTCCTTTTCCGAATGTTGAACACACTCTCCTGATGTCTATATCCAGGATGGTTGGTTATCGTCTCTCGTAGGGAGGGACAATGCAGATGGGTCATCATCTGCGACACTCGTCATCGACATAACCTATTTTTAGAAGCTTGATTGTTTGCAGGTTGGTTTTTATTTGCTCTTTTAGTTTTTTTATGTAGGTGTTTGACATGTTTCTATGCATACAATTGATGAGAGGTAACAATTTTTCCACACTTGGTATGATCTATTGAGATCCTGGGATTGTGTGAGTGGGAATGTCAAGGTAATGATTGCTATCCTTTTTAATCTGTAGGTAGTGCTATGATGATGAGTGAAAGGATGTGAACATGAATTTAGATATCTTGTTATGCTTCACATATTTTCCAACTGATTTGGTAAGCGATTAGTGAATCCTCTACTTTCCTGAGATATTCTTCCTTGTGCCTCTCTTCGAAACACATGTCCTTTTCCCAGTGGTTTGACATTGTTTTGAAAACTGAGGAAAATGTGTGAAATTTGGATGACATCATGATGACATCACTTTGGATTCGTGGACATGTGGAAAGTTCATATCGGTCCATGTTAACACAAAAGTGTCCTTTGAGATTCGGTCTACATGTTACTAGGTGTGATATGGCGATTGGAATCCCAGTGGGCCTTCTCTGTATAAGTGGATATCTTTGACAGGCTCACGGATATGCAATGTTCATGCATCAGGCCCTCATCATCTTCCTCAATGTCTTGGTGGACTATTATGTTGTCTTTAGGTGGCATCGGGTGAACAAAGAATTAAGTGTTGAGTCGGTGTATGTGTAATATGGTGGAACCAGAATACCACTTTTGTGACCCTAAGGGAGTGGCTATGCTTTTTGTATCTCATCATGCGACACCACCCATATTTCCACACATGGCTTTGGATACCACCATCACACCCTGATCACATGCTAACTCCTGTGTGCTTACCCGATGCGACATGCATTGTCCTTCATAGATCAAGCCCGCTTGTAGCCGTCGGATGATTAGGAATGTTTCTTTACTAGTGCATTCCCCTTAAGCTTTTGTCTTATGATATAATCTCATTTGGGAAGGGGCTTATGATATATTAACAAACCAGTTGACCCTTCACCAAGTTCCCTGGTATCGATCTTGGATTCTTAATGTTTTTCTTCAATTGCAATGAATGGCTTTTGCGATGTCCATGCTTTTGGTAGTAGGATGTAATGTTTTGTGATCTCATAAATCTCTTTATCGACTACTACAACAATTATAACAAAGTAGTCTGGCCTACATAACTCGTTAAAAATCCTTAGAGATATGTTTTATATGGAGATATTTCTGCAAGTGTTGCGTCATTGTAGCAACTTGAGTACTAGAAAATCAACAAAGTCTGTCATAAAGTTGATATGCCCTAATTTCTTATATGATCTCATTTGATGCACCTTATCTATGGTAAAAGAGGATCGTCCCCCATCAATGCACAACATGAAAGACAAATCTAGAACAATGATTTGCTTGTTGCAACCATCATTGCACAAAAACTTCGATCAACATCAGTGACTGCAACGTCTTCATCTTTTTGATGGTCACAGACAGAATCTCAATTTCATTCCAACTACAAGCATCTCGGTGTAAATTTATTTGGCCTCAACAAGAAATCGCTTGCGTGCTTCTGGCGAGAAACAAACTCATGATATTTACGGATCTATTGCAAACTGAACCCTAGCATTATGCAATTTTCCCTACAGGTTGATCTAGTGTTGATTTGCATGCACTCATATTCATTGCCTCCTCAGTGATCTACACCATCTGTTGGAAAAAAATGATTCCCATATTGATATGCGTCACTACAGAGAATGAATATTAAATGCACCAGTCTATATGAAATCATGTGGTGGCTGTCATAGCGCTGTAGGCATAATCATGTGCTCAAGAAATAGTTCAGTGGGCACGATCTAGTCAAAGTTCATAACAAAAATGGCCTGACCTCATCACGCTAGAAAAAGCTCGTTAGAGCCATCATTGTCACCATCGGAGAGCTGGAGGAGATTCAGCTAATCATCATAAGAAGACCAAAGAGATAGCGTGGAAGTCGGTGGAGGTAAGAATAGTGTTGAATGCAGATCTGCAATGATGGATGAGAAAAATCTTTGGATGTAGTATAAAGGAGCCATGATTTCACTGATTTCTCATTGATTCATCCACGATGGATGAGAGGACCGATTTTCCATATTTATTGTTCGAGCATTAAAAGGAAATTGAATTTCACCGAGATCGATGAGTTATTGCTTCTTGCATGCATGTTCCTATTGCATAGTCGGTTGGTGCAAATTAAAAGTTTAACAGGAGGCAGTTGAAGAAGTTACCATTTATTTTGGTTTGTAAAATTGAATAATGTTCCCTGGTGCATGTATGGTTTGAACTATTTATAATAGGCAGATGTGAATGCACATATGAACTTGCCAGAGTCGACCTCCCAGTCCGAAGATCTTGTTGGAATATGCCCCAGGCGTGGCCACGACAGGAATAATCAATAAGTTTTTTTCAAGGTCTGCATAGGTAGGAAGGAGAGTCGAAATTAATTGGTAAAAACAATTGGAGGTCAAACCACAGTTTTTAAGAAGACTGAAATTGTCGGTCAAAATTGTCGGTCGTGTCAGTGACAGTTTTACCACAACTGAATCAAATCATATTTGAGTGGCTAAGTTGGTATAATCCAAGTACTTCAGGGTTTTTCAACAGGCTGAATCCATTTATGCATTCAGAAAAGAAATTAAAAAAAAAAACAAGTAGAGATTTTGTTCAAATTTACATCGTCAGATTTAGGCAAATTACTGCTATAAAACATAAAAGATAGAACGTTTAGCCATTAAAAATTGGTAAATTTAGTCGGTGGGACCAAAATTTGATGAAAGGTCAATATTTATTTCAATGTAAGAGGTGTCGGAGGACATTAATAAATGCTTTGTTCTTTCATGTGTGGGAGAGATTAGGGACTTTTCATAAAAAAAAAGAGAAACAATGTCATTTGTAAAAGTTGCTAGCTAATCAATGTATGTGAGAAAGTAAAATACTTGAACCTTCTTTCCATGGTGAAAGTCAAATTTGTTCAAGCTAAGGTTTGGTATAAGTAGTCAAAAGTCTAATTGAAGGTTTGGCAATGAGATGTGATGATAACGGCATACAACAACTTGGACTATGGTTGATCACATTGTAAGCGATCGAAAGTCTTATGAAAGGACTATGGCAAATGTTTGAGTGTGTTTATCTTGGTATAGGTGTTTTCCATAAGAAGGCTTGTAATTCATACACCATTGTGATCTCAATAAATTTTCAAAATGTATTTGAGCACGGTTATTGTAAGAGCGATACTCATAATAAAATTGAAGTCTTTTTCTCTGTGTCCTAGATCCGCCCGAAATTGAATAAGGGGATCTTAGGTACACTTTGTGTTGTGTGTGATGGTAATTTTTTTATGGAATCTTTATGTCATTATGTTTAGTGTTGACATAATCATACTTGCAATTCATCATTTAACATAACAAACATGAAGTTCAAGCTCAAATTCATGTCATTCAAGCATATGTGAAGAACATTCTCAAGCATTCAAGTCGTCAACTACATTAGTAATGGACAAATCAAATTTTTTGAACTCAACACTTCATGGAGCATTTGAAATTCAATTGTAACTTGCAACAATGTTTGTTGTAAGATTACTTAATTGGGATTTATTGTAACTTGCAAATTTTCCTTTTGTAAGTTTACTTGTCTTTTTGAAATCAAGTTGAGTTGAATTGAATTTTTCATAAGGTGCATTTTTGGCTGAGCCTGAGACCCTAGAGTCATTTTGAGTCATAATTGACAAGGATGAGTACTTGAAACTCAAATCATTGTAAACATCAATTTTTGGATGCATTTTCGGTGGTAACCGACATCCTCAACTTCTTGGAAGAAAGCAAGAAAAGTTCAAGTGAGCGAGTACAAGAAAGCGAGAAACAAATTCAAGCGAGCGAGAAGAGCAAGTGAACGAGAAGTTCAAGCAAGGCAAGTTCAAGTGAGTGTGAAACAAAATCAAGTGAGCGTGAAGTTCAAGCAAGCGATTCAAGTGATCGAGTTGCAGATAAGCCTCTTATGTCAAGTCAAATTGTAATCAGGATCTACCTGCACAAGGAGCCCTCATTTAGTGTTTTTGAAATGGCTCGAAGTCTAGAATTATTAGAGTTACCGAACACTCTAATAAACACCATTGAAGACAACACAGTGATAATGAGCAAAGAAATTCTTTAGTCAGTGATAACATGTTTGCAAGTGATGCAATATAAAGTTATACTTCTTCAAGAACAATCTCATCTATTGAATGATGAGTTGATATAACTCAAAAGTCAACATCCAGTGAAGTTTTCTGAACTAGTTTTTGTTCAGAACAACCCTCTCTATAAAGATGATGATGATAATGATGATGATGATGATGTTTTTAATCAACAACCAGTGAAGGAACAACACAGTGATACAACTTCAGAATTAGTTTCAGACGAAGTTGAATCTATTCATGAACCTACATTTCAGTTTTCTTTTGATTTCAGTAAAGAAAACCTTTCAATGATGCATCAACATGCAGTAAATCCACTTCCATGGATTTCAAAGAAATAGGTTTAGAATACTCTTTCCAAGCCCATCATCATACCTTGGGAAGAAATCATCTACAACAAGAATAGAACAGGACTTGGATATGACAAGGAAGTTACCTTTCATATTCCTGATTATTCTAGACCAATCAAGTTCCAAAGTGATGGATTCCTTCAAGAAGATTCAACTTCACCTATTCAAGTTCAACATCAGAATGATAAGTGTCAACATTGCAATCGAGTTGGTCACAAGGAGAATTGATGTTTTTATCTCCATCCTTGCCAGCATTGTGGCAAGCATAACCATTCTTCAGACAGATGTTCAACACTGAAGAAACCTGCAAGATTGAAGATTCACTATGAGTGGATTGATCCTTGGAAATGGTCATCAACAACCAAGCGATTATATAAGTCTTACCGTAGAATTCAATCTCGAGTAAAGACCAATATTGTATCACATAACATTTTTGTACCTCACATAAGTGGTCCCCTTATGGCGTAGCTCTCGAGCATGGCCCTCACGGGATGAGATAACATGTGGTTTTTTTTTCTACATGCTCACTTTGTGTTGTACTCAAATGGAACAAGTATGGTACTCTCTTGAGCCTAGAAGGGGGGAGTACAATGATGTAAATCTCATGCACCTTAAGGGGGGGAGTTCAAAATTCTAGTGAAGATGGTTCATGAAACCACTTATGGTCTCTCTTTTCAGCTGACAAAGGGGAGAGTTGATGATGGAATTGGTTGTCAGACAGAAAGTTTCGACAACAACAAACATCAAGTATGCCAGATGGGCATGAAATTTGCCAAATGGGCAACTGCGGTCTGTAAATGACACACTTTGGCAGAATTATGGTTCAATAAGTTTAAGTTGAATCATATAGATTTTGATTTTGAGAGCAATGATGTGAACATTTGGTTCACATAGATGGTCATTCGACCTAGAAAAGGACAAGAGGATCCTTCTGCATTGCAGCTTGGCATTTGATTGAGTTGTTAGGCATTTTTCAGGGATGTGTCAGACTAGAACTTGTTTCACTTCTCTTGGTTTGCTCTCATCAAATTGGAGTTTACATTAAGTAAACAATTTGCATGCATCCTAGCTCACATGATTACATAGTGAGATTTTCCAAATATGGCAGGCTTTGAAAGGATTATGGTTCAATGACTTGAAATTGAATCATACACATTATACATTGGGATGTTGATGGAAACCTAAAAGTGTCAAGATTGGTTAGTGGTTATCCAAAAACCATCAAATACATGGTATCAATTGGTTAGTGGTTATCCCAAACCACATATTTAGAGGGCACTTTCAGTGATACACTGATAGTAGAGTGGTGATACTACATGTTCACCAATTAGTAGAAGACATCAGATTCTTCTAGCTAAAATACTTGGCAAAATGATCAAATTGTCAAGCAATCAGGGAATGTTCAGATATTGCAGTTGTTCACTTCCATATCTCATCTCTCTTCCAGTTCATTTCAAATGAACATGTTCATCATCCAGATTGGCAGTTTTTGAGGCAGTTCTTCATTGAGGCTCAGCACAGGAGTTTCAATATGAAGACTTGGAATTGATACCAGTTTATTGATGGTATTATTGATCGGACTTGTGATTGAGGGGGGGATTGTTAGCCTATGGCTTACCTTTACCAATCACTAAGTCTAAATTGTCACCTATATTTGTATTATTCATTTAGGATATTAGTAATATATCCTCAGGTGATGACTAATGAGTTAGTTAATATTGCCTAGCCTAGTCATCATGCATGATTTTAGGATCTAGAGCAAATCTCTCTATGAGGTGGCATCACCCATTGTACTATAAATATGTAACATTGGAGTGAATAATGCAATGTTGGCTAATATGCCTTTTCCACCATTTTGTTCTTCTTGTTTGTATTTTATCATATAACACATATAGTATATGTGTTATAATATAACACAACATATATACTATATGTGTTATATTATAACACATATAGTATATGTGTTATAATATAACACAACACATAGACTATGTGAGTATATGTGTTATGTGTTATATTATAACACATATACTATATGTGTTATATTATGACATGACAATGTTAATGTGTTAAGGTCCTAACCCGCACATAGGTAGATTAATGTATTCGGATGTAATAAAGGTCAATATTAATAAGACCTTTCAATAAAATAGAATAAGGCGGATGTAAGAAGACCTAATAGAAGCTTCCGCTTCTAGAAGGAT
>ML794747.1:197888-217968 GCA_009831015.1 Picea engelmannii | reverse complement strand
ATTTCTGTTCAAGTGCTATTTCTGTTGCTATTCGTATATCATTTCTGTGTATTGTGAAGATTATGCTGGATATTTCACTGTTATTCTGTTATTTCTAGCATTTCGTTTCTGTTCTGCATATTTTATATATCTGGTATCTTGCATAATGTATGATATATTTTAGTAGAAATATTCCACCATCGAGATTGCATACATAACTACTCAAAATCCACAAGATTTGATATCATATTTAAAAGGTTGGTGATAATAATATAAAATAGTATAAATATATTAGTCAAGGACAATATTATTGTGAAATGGAATATGAAACCATTTTGATTTTTTAAGATAATAAAATTTATTATAATTAAGTTGCTAATTTGTAATGGAAATAGTTATTATAAGTTGTAATTGAGTTGTTAATTTGTAAAGAGAATATTTACGCCGAAAGGCATATACCTATTGGCAATGGGCATTATTAATGACCTTTTAATCTAAAATTCTAATCTGGTGGCTAACAATTGAAGATGCTGGCATATTCTTAGTTGTCCTCCCAAATCAATGAATGTGATTTATTCTTCATAACTTCCTTGTATTTTTGAATGCATTTGTTAACCTGTTTACTTTTTAACATTTACCTAATCATATTAAGAAATTATTGTAGCACCATATAATTGCCACATTTGGATTATTAACGGGCACTACTTCAACTTCCTCCTCAGTTGTTCAACTTCCTCCTCAGTTGTCCATGTGCCTCAGTTGTCTATGTTTCATATTCGATTTTCCACAGAGGTCACGTACAGATTTGAAGAAGAAACAGATTACGATGGATAGAGCATTCGAAATTCAAAATCTGATAAATTTGCAAGAAATCAGAAAAATGACTTTTGGCAAAATTGAAGGTTGTTTTGGCTCTCCACCATTCTGATTTGCAAGTTGGTGACAACCAATGATCATCTATGTTGATGGAGAGAATCAATGCACCAGCGATCCTTGTGTGGTCAGTCGTTCGGAGGTTCGATAAACCTGAAACGTACAATCCCTTCATCAGGAGCTGCTTGATCAAGAAAAAGGGAGAAATCAAGACTGGGTGTGTTAGGGAGGTGAATGTCACGATGGGACTACCAACCAAGAACAGTATGGAACGCCTTGAGATTCTGGATGAGAAGAATCACGTTCTTGGCTTTAGGATCATGGGAGTAGATCATCGCCTTCGTGATTATCGGTCTGCGATCTCATTGAATGAATTTGTAAGAGACAGATGCGCTTGGACTGTTGTTGTAGACTTTTATGTTGCAGATATTCCAGAGGGGAATTGTAAAGAAGAGACTTGTATGTTCATTGATACTATTGTCATATACAATTTGCAATCCCTATCAAGACAGGACTCTTAGATGTAAAAACTGAATATTCGAGATTAGGTTTTCAAAATTTCTTAACTTTTTTTTTATATAATCTATACTATTTAAACTATATATGCATTTAAATTAATAAATGCGATTTAATGTTCATAACTTCTTTCCTTGCATTTATAAATTATATTTCTAGATTATTATTATTTGGCTAGATTGGCTAGATCTTTTACAGAAAGAAAAACATCTACCAGAATCAGATGAACAATGTAAGTTCAACAATTCATTATTATTTGTTTTCAAAAAATCTTCATAAGCTCTCGAATCCACACATTAATTTGTGTCTTTCATGAATTTGGTATAAGGCATAGGCTACACTGCACCCGAATATGCATGGGTAGTTAACTGAAAAGGATGAAAGGGATCGTGGTTCTTGAGATCGTAAGCTGGAGAAAGTGTGTGGACACAAGACTGCTTGCCTCTCTTCAGCTTCTTCTCGAATGGGTGAGTCTCTGTTTTGATAAAGATAACTTCAGTTTGATCATTATATCAAGAAGATCTTTTATTACGCATGAAATATTCAAATGATACCTTTCAGCGTTCTCAACCGCGAGTTAGCGGCTATGCTAGTTATTATAAGATGTAACTGAGTTGTTACTTTGTAATGAGAATAATTATTATAAGTTATAATTTGAGAATGTGGGTTTATTTAGATTACATTTATTTAAGGAAAATTATACCTTTGGTCTTCAAAACTTGAAAACGTACAACCTAAAAATAAAAGATATTTAAAAAATTTATACCTTTATTTTATAAAAAATTGTTGTTCTTATTAATAAATTGAGAATATAGAGATATTGTTCACTAAAAAAAAGAAAATTCCATTTCATGAATTGGAGTTAATTAATTTACAAACTGGAACAAGTTTCCACAATAGATCTTATATTATTTAAAAATTTAAGATTATGCAATTTATTTCCTTAGACCATAGATTAATTAGTACTAGCTTATTGTTCAAATTTATGTAAATAACTAAATATGAAAATTAAAGAACATGAAAATATAGACACCATCTACAGAAATGAATACAAGATATATCCTCGAAAACCAACATGGGAGAAATCATAGCTAGAAGGTGAGTCCTATGCTTTGCTCTCTTTTCTTCAATTATGAAATGCAAGTAGAAACAAAGGGGAACTCACAATGGAGTTTCCTTTGACACTGTGTCCTAAATATTTGCTACAGAATATCCTACCTCCTTTTTTATGATCTAAAAATACCACTCTTAGATAAGTATCTCAATTATGGAACAACTACAATGCTTAAGAATGGAATCCCTTCTCTTCTTAACGACCCAATATTTAACATAGCATCCTCAACCCTCAATCAGTGATAAGGTTTTGGGCCTTTTGTAATATTATTTAAAGTCCACACATGTCTATCCCCATATGTGTGAGTGATGGGGAATGATGTGGTATACACTCATACCATGGTGGTTAGCAAGGCATGTTAACTTGCAAGAGGCATAACTTCTGCATATGATCTCTGGTTGAGGAAATATTTGAATCGTTGGAAAGGTATCAATGTGTATAATAACATCAATGGGATAGGAGATATGATAAAAAACATTGCCCCTAAATATTCCATTTTATGCCTCAAAATGGATCTGGAAGGTTCCAAACCCCAAATCTCAACACTAGGACCTACTGCTAAAATGAGACCTACAAGCCAATTCCTCCAATTTTTCCACCCATAAAGTACTAATGTAGATGAAAAATTATACAATGATACAATCCAGATCATACCTCCCCATTTGGGGAGGATTTTGGTCCCGAAAATATTTTACTAAATGATGTGAGGAAATGGAAATGTTTTCCATACCTTCTCCCTAGAGTACAATTTTTCCTTGACTGGGAGTTTTCCATTCAACCCAGTCTGCCAAAGGTCATTGATCTAGATTTAGGAGTGGAACAAACTGATTAACAAAATAAATACAATAAACACATATATATGAAGACTAACATCGATATCCAGTGAACAACATCTTTTATTGAATAATGAAATAGGTTGAAACTATAAAACTGAAGAACTGAAACACTTGCTCGAATGGTGGTAGCTATCTCTGAGAAGAGATGTGGATGCTATGCTCACCTTTCTGAGTAGAATGGATTAAAATGAGACTCCAGAGGCATTTTTGATATTAATCATGAATTCCAAAACCCTATACCTCCAAAAACCTAACCCTAGAAGGTAAAACGCCAAAATTCATGTGGGCCCCTATGGGCAAGTTGGTGTACGTTGGTACCTCAACTTCCCAGGGTCATAACATTTTCATAATACCTTTGTTTTAGGTGTGTGATAGCCCATTGGAAAGGTCTTTCATAGAACTACACATTTCACCGTCAAACTTTGACTTTGTCTACATTTTCACTATAGAGAGAGAAAAAAAAAACAACGTTTAGGGCCCCAAAACGGCTCTAGAAGTACAACAAGATGTGTTGACATGAAAACATACAAAATAATCTGATTGGATTAGGCTAAAGGCCACTAGTATCCACTTTGAGGATGTGTGGGGCTTCATACATCCACAAAAGTGTAGAACCCACAATTACAAAGGAGTGTAGAAGAATGTGATGAAAACAAATGGACAAGAGGAGCCAGTTGGAATAGGTGGGTGGCTACCAATATCCACATAGATCAATCCTCCCCCCTTAGGAAGAAATGATCTCCATTGTGTTGAGTTTACCTACCAGGTGAGGAAACTTCTGTTGTATTTGGCCCCGGGTGAGCCACTTTCCTAGGTGTAGTAGTTTCCCTTCCTTGATACCCCAATAAAGTTGGATCATTTGTTGGTGAGTGCCCTTGACCTGTCTGTCCACTATCTGATCGGTGGATGCTTGTTCCATGTAGTCAGGGTTGAGCTATTTTGGCGTCAGTTGTTCTGCGATCTCTAAGGTGTCCAATGATGGTGGAAAATATGGTCAAAGGAGGTCCACATTGAACACTAGATGCAGACCAAAGAAGGGTGGAGTGATGAGCTCAAACGAATTGCTACCTATTGACACGAAGCTTAATTTTCTTTCTATCTTCAAAAAAAAAAAAACTAAGGCTTAATTTTTCCTAAGTCATGGAGCCGCCCTTAATCAAAGGGAAATCTGAGCTTTGTTCCATTTCGAGTTTTTGGGATTCATCTTTTATCGAAGCGTGAGTCTCAGCCTTTCCTTTTTCCCGGTGTTGATATCCCGAAATTTTTTTTATATGTAAAGAAAGAGTTTAAAAGGGGGAGAAATGAAGGTTACCTTTCCCATTGCTTTCCACAAAGTACTCTTGAAACCTGTAATTACTTAAATTGTTAAAAATAATTATCTTCCCCTTAATCTTTCGCATTTTGGGTTTTTCTCTATGCTGAAGCACTTCAGAACTCTCAACCCTCAAACTCTCGATCCTTGTTTTACCAAAAAGTTAAAAGGTTAATTAATTATCAACCTAGTTTTATTTAATCCCTAATACCTGTCTTAGCACCTCACTAATATCTTCGCAATTTTGTGATTCGAGGATTGCTTGTGACTTATCCCTCGACAACAAGATCCCCGAAGTTCCGAAATGAGAAATCGTGTTTATCTCTAAACAGGGTTTAAGTTTCAGGTTAATTATTTTTAAAACAAGGTTAATGAGAATTAATCCACCTTTCACATTTAAGAAATTGAGGAGGGCAGTGTTTTTCGAAAGTTCACTTTCAAAATTGTCGATATACGGCAGTATTGATAACAGATAAGTGAAGATATTTTTTCGACATGAAAGCATATCTCTAGGTATATCTTTCCATTAAAAGAGAATTTATTTTTTGACATCTGCATCTGTACACTCATTTAAATGTGAAATCAAAGGTTTATAACTTTTATTTTTCGAACTTCATAAGTTATCCCTTACATATGCTGCTATTCACGCTTTCCTGGTTTTAAACACATTTCTCTGTGAACAAATATCTGATATAGCACCGATTTCATGGAACCTAAGAAGGCACCTAGGAAAAGTGAAGAGGTCACAGAAGGCTTGATTCCAGATGGGGACGTCATATCTGATACAACACTGCATGCCATCGATTCCATAAAATCCTCGAGACAGATCTTCGAGACTCTGGATTATGAAATAAAAAATTTCCCTCATGACGTCGACAACAATCTTTGCGATATAGTGGAGTCTGAGCTCCACAAAATAGCTGCACGGCCATGACTCATAGCCTATAATGACATGATTAGTTGGGCCTTAGAGAGAAATGATGTAAAGACGAGGAGCATTCTGGATAGCCGAGGGGTCGTTATTGGCTCTTTCAGACCAAAACATGTACAAGTAATGTATAAATTATCTCCCAGTCCCAAGTATGTTTATAATCAAGATTTTGTAAGTAATTTTCAGAGGAAAGAATTTTTCGAGGTACACCAAACCTATCCCGACATCATCAAAGAATGGTGGAGAAACGAGGGAAAGTTCATGGCTGACACCCATGGTGTTTATGCCACGACCTCGTTGAATGAATATATGATTTACATAGAAATGATGTTGTGTAGACTTTTTGGTAAGAAAAGTCCCACCCATTTCCCTGCAGAATGGGTACCGCTTTTACATGAAGCAACATAGGGTTATAGTTTTAATTGGGATAAGATTCTATCTGATAACATGTCAAAGGAGTTCATGGACTATCAGACTGCTAGAGAAAAGGGCCGACTGGTATCTTTTTACATGTTGGCGTACCTCATGGATGATATATGCTTCTCAACTCCTTTTCCTCTGATGAATTGGAGTTGGAATCCGACTTACCCAGACCCAATTCATGAATATCATTCCAGGCTTTGGGAAGAAAACACCAAAGATTCCTTCTATGAAATTTGTCATTTCATGGTAATACCACTACACAAGATGTTGTACGACTGTTTGCCTCCCCACATTTCAGAATCGATTGCAGGAAATCTCAGAACAATCGTTGACTGGTTCATAAAAAATATTTTTTCGTACATTAGCATTTTCCGGTGCTCGATTCCTCCACATGCCCTTCCGAAATTCCTCCCTGATAGACTGGTATGCAGGGAGGTGGCTCACCAAATTGTTACAGGTGGACTAGGGATAGAATTAAAAACGACTCAAAAGAAATTTTGGGCTGCTTTTCCTATTCACATTGGAATATTCTCATTGCTCAACTTAGGTCATGCCAAAGTTGAAGTAGTGGCACTGGAAGAAGTTAAATTGATAAACCTCGAGCATAGGAAGCATGATCCTTACCAGTTAGTGGGAAAAAACATGTCCCACTGTAATATGAAGGCTTATGAGGACAAAGAGTCCCCTTGTGACAACCTATTCAAGGGAACTAAGACCTATGAGGAAGTATTACAAAGGGTACAAGCACTGCTATCTGACTTGCAAATTAGTTTCCAGACCTTCTAGAGGAACAGATGGAGTGGTCTCCCCAAAGTGCTGCAGGGAGAAGCAATCGCCCTTTCTCAGGAACAAGGAGATGCTCCTCTGAGTTTCGGGCAAGAAGCACAAGATAAATCCAATCCTAAAGATTTTCCTCAAGAGACTGAAGGCTCTTCACAAAATGAAGAGGCCTTACAGACAGAAGACCCAGAGACAACCTTACAGACAAAAGATCTGGAGACAGAAGCAAAGAGGAGGCCTAGGACACCTCCCAAAATCGGTACGTCCACCCCTCCTTCATCACCTACTGTTGATATCGTTATACCTGAGATTGTGGGAGAAACAAGGTCTACAGAGTTAGGAAGACCTATAACTTCCTTAACCCCTCTACAATCCACCATTGGATTCCCACAAATGGGAGCTATATATGTAAGTGACCTTACCCCATTTTCAAGGGATGAAATTCCCCCTTTACATTATTTTTTCAGCAAGAAAAGGAAAGCTATTATGAAGCAAGAAATGCATATGAGAGAAGGGGGCATGGTAAACAAGCACAGGGTCTTAATTGATGGTTAGAAAATGGAAGAGGAGGATTTTTATATAGAGATATCATGCTCTATGGGAGCCATGGCCACGAAAAACCTCTTTACTGTGGAAAAAATGAAGACAAGGATAAAGAAAAGTAATCACCTGATAGCTCAACTGCAAGATCAATTAAAAAATGTTGAGAAGAGTATCATAGAAGAAGTCAATAAAAGTCTTGAGCAGGCCATAACTACTAAAAAACATGAAATTCAGTCACTTAAAGCTAGCCTTGATGAGATGAACCGGAAAATACAAGCAAGTAAGGTGCAAGTTTCTCAACAAAAAGAACTTTTAAATTAGTTGCAGATCAAGTTAAGTCTGAAAAAAGTTTGGGTCATAGATTTAAAGGCTTTTCAAACCCTCTCATTAGAAATTCATATAAAGATAGGAAATGAACAAGAGCAGTTGATCTCCAAAATAGATATCATCCAACATTATTTTCAAGAAGTAAGCAGATTTCTCGATAACATTGGTTCACTGGAAAACGAAGCTAAAGCAGTGAGGAATGCCTGTCAGAAAGCTGTCACATGTTCAGGGAACAGGGAGGTGCCAATAGATTTAAAAAAAAATTTCACAGAACAAATAATAGGAGACATTATGCTAAAGGCATGGGAAGCGAATATAATTGAGAACAAGAGATTGGTCAAAGAAATCAAAGATGACTACAAAGGAATCTTTGATTCTCTGGATAAGCAAGCATTGGGAATTGGAAGGAATGATTTCTCTGAACAAATAGAGAAAATAAATATTTTGAAACAATGGTCAACCTACAAACAAAGTTTAGAGGAGGTTCAGGAAGAAATTTCACAATTAAGAGAAATTAATATGGACCAGATACACAGATGGTTGGTATAGCCTAATTTGAAATTGCAAATGATCAGGTTTGCTGATAAAAGTTTTGAAGATCAATTTCCGAAGGTATAGAGAAAGTTTTACTTATTTGAAACTAAAGAGCTTCCGACACCACCCAGGATTTTTGTTCACTTTTTAGAGATGTGTGTTGAATGCATAACTTCAAAAGAGGGAGAGACTTCAACCAAACAGTGAAGTCTTGTTCGGAAATTTACACTTTTGGAAGGGTAAATAGATGGAAAGTTAATCACGCAACGATTAATGTTTCATTTTTTGTAACTATTTTTCTTTCTTTTTCCTAAAATGTAGGCGATCACTAACTATCAAATAGTGATGACCTTGTATAAATAAATAAATAAAAGAGGAAACAGGGGATTTTTCTTTCTCTAAGAAATGGCATTGTGATGAAGACATATATTAAAAATTCTGAATTAATAGAAAATCATATTGAAGATTCTAGATCTTGCCAAATTTGAGTTATGTGTTTCTTTGCCTTTTCATCTTTCTTTCATGTATTTTATTAATGAATTCTTTACTACAATTTAGTACAACTTCTACTATGGAAACATATATCTTTGTTATTCAGATCAATTACAGCCTTTCCTCTATATCATTTATCAACTGATACAAGACCTTAAATGTTTGGATCACAACTTCATATGCTTCATTAATATTCTTCATTCCTTATAGTTTCCTTTTTCACTGTGATATTCCTCTAAAACAGATGCCTCACCTTGTTAATGGTTTTATGTTTTTCTCACATCGAGCATGTTTCCTTTTCTTTAAGTTTTAACTCAAATACAAGAAACAACCTTTAATCGAGTCATTTCTTTAATTCGTATTTTAACCCTCGTCCTTCTTACATTATGGGTTAGAGATAACTAAGCCTAAAAGTAAAACACAGAATCTTATCCCCTTTTACTTGTATCTTCCATGACAGTACCAGTTACAAGACAACCTGACGTTGAACCCTGTATTTCGGATCAAACCAATATTTCTCTAAATTTATTTAATACTATCTTACAAAAAACAACTAATCGGGTTGAACTTGAACATTCGTGGGCTGCAATTGAAAGAGATATCAACGTTCAGGAAAACTGGGAACTCCGACAGAGACAGTTGAGAAACCGACTTTAACTTCTTCTTTTTAAATTAGCTGCAATTTTCTATCTTCTTTCCTTCTATCTTATAGATGCCTTGACAGTATACTTTAGAGCCTTAAAGTATAAACTCAGGAACAACACTACCCATATCCTTGGTGATAGTGTAAGGCCCATAATCAAGTGGGAGAACCTTTCGATCAGGCCCCGTGAGACACTCCTTCTTCAAATGTAGCCAAACTTTGTCTCCAACCTAAATATGGTGTGGTACCCTGTGTTGATTATGGCACTGCTTGTACTTAGCATTGGATTTATGCAAAATCTCTTGGACCTGTTGGCAAATGTGTTGAATCCACTCAATGAATCTAGTGGCTTTGTCAATCACAGACTAATCATGGGATGAGTCTGTTTGTGCGGTGGAAAGAGGAAGTGCAACATCAATGGGTCCCATGGGTTGGAATACTAGACCCACCTAAAATGGGATATGGTAGGTGGTTCTATGGAGAGCCTTGTTGTAACTTTGTTGAACATAGGGGAGAATCTCATCTGATGTATGTGGATGCTTAGAATTATACATGTGTAGAATGTGCACAATCATATGATTGACGACCTCTGTTTGGCCATCGGTTTGGGGGTGGAAAGAAGTGGTTTTTGTGAGCTTGGTGTCCAACAGAGACCAAAGACTCAACCAAAATGTGTTGAGGAAACTGCTATCCCAGTTGGAGGTGATGGTTTGTGGTAACCCAAAGTGGACCCACACTCGTTCGAATAAGAGCTTGGAAATATTTTTCGCTGTGATATTTTTCTTGCAGGTTGTGAGGATGACCATATTGGAAAACAGATCAACGACCACAAATACACAGTCATTTCCTTGCTTCGTGGACAGAAATACAGACATGTAATCCATTGAGATGGATTCCCAAGGCTTCTTGGGAATAGGAAGAGGGGTGTATAAGCCTTGATTCCTGATGGATGGCTTGGAAATGGCATAGGAAGTGCAATATCTGATATCCTTGCCAATGTCCTGTCGAAGTTTTGGGAAATAAAAGTGTTTCTGAAGAACAACCAGAGTTTTCTCCATGCCAAAATGTCCTGCCACCCGACTGTATTGGGATTTCCAAATCATGTTTTCACACTCACTTTTAGGAACACAGATATGGCCCAGGTAGCATAAGAGTCTATCATGAATGTGAAAATCGGTGACGGTTGCACCTTTACCCAAGAGTTGATAGGTGGTGGCGAAGTCTAGATCTTGTTGATAAAGTTGGGGCCACTCAGATGCTTCATCTCCACATGAATGGAGCATAGTGGTGAGTGCATCCACAAGAGGTCAACTGAGGAATTCAATGACACGATTGGATATGCCTGTCTTATACTTGATGTTGAGATGCAACTACTGCAGGTAGGTGGACCACTTCTGATGGCGGTTGTTCTGCAATTTCCCTGTGTCTGTATGAATTGCAGAGGCTTGTGTTCAGTGTCTATGATCATCTCTTTTCCCAGAATGTAATGTTTCTATTGACGATAGGATTGTACAATGGAATACATTTCCTTGTCATAGGTGGGGTATTTCTGGATAGAATCGGGGAGTGTCTCACTACGGTATGCCACCGGATGCCCGTGGTAAGTGAGAACTGCGCCCACAACACAGTCATATGCATCAGTCTCAATCTTGAATGATTGTTGCAAATTGGGAAAGGAGAGTAATGGATTTGAGCACAAGTGATGCTTCAAATCATTGAATATTCATTGGTGCTCCTTCCCCCACATGAACTTGGCCCTACCACTGCCTTTGGTCACCTGGTTGAGGTCCCATGCAATATGGGAGAATCCCAACATGAACCGTCGATAGAAGTTGGCTAGTCCCAAGAATCTCCGAAGCTCAATCAGTGTGGTTAGGTTTGGCCAGTCACAGATGACTTGGATCTTAGCTAGATCAACATGTACTCCATTCTCATCAACCATGTAGCCCAAGTATTGGACCTTGTTCATGTCAAAAGAGAATTTTTCCAATTTAGCATATAGCTTGTGTTGTCGTGGAGTGCTCAAAACCTGTTGAATATGCTGCATGTGATCCTCCCATGTTCCGTTGAATATGAGGATGTCATCCAAAAATACCACCACAAAGGAGTTGGTGAAGGCTCTCAGTACATCATCCATCAACCTCATGAAATTGGTTGGTGTATTTATTAAGCCAAAGGGCATGAATATCCATTTGAAAATATCTTCTTTATATTTGAAGGTTGTATTCCATACATCAGTTGGTTTGATGGGAACCTGGTGGTAGCTAGAATTTAGGTCAATCTTGGTGAAGAAATTTTCCCTCTTGATTTGGTCAATAAGGTCATCAATCCTAGGAATGGGGTACCATTTCTTGACTGTGATTTTGTTTAAGGCTTTGTAATCAATGCAGAGACACCAAGTCCCATCCTTCTTCCACACCTGTACAATCGGGCTTCCACAAGGGGAGGATTTGGGTCTGATGTGCCCTTTTTGAAGAAGATCTTGGATCTGATGCCTAATTTCATCATTTTCCATCAGTGAATGATGATAGACTGATCCATTAGGTAGAGGTGCATTGGGGATCATATCAATTGGATGCTTGACTTGGTAATGTGTCAGTACCCCTATAGGTGAGGAGAAGATGTCTTGGTATTCTTCTACGATCCTATCCACTTGATTCTTTTGCAAAGAGAGGCTCTGTGTAGAGGCCACGGATGTGGTGGTTACCTTCTTATTACTTTGAGCACGGATCACAAAGAAGAAAAACTTCTCGGTCTATGAGATGAAATTACTTCATTCCTTAGCAGAGATTAAAGAAATAGAAGAAGGAGGTGCTACCTATGGTATCTTATACAATTGTCTACCCAAAGTAATAATAGCACTGCAAGGTCTAGACTCATACATAGCATGATGCTTCCACAAATATGGTTGTCCTAAAATAACATCACAAAATTTAAGGGGATAAATATCACACAGTACCTCATCTTTGAAAGGCTTGATGTCATAGGGCAGATGACACTATTGGCTGACACATAGATCTCTTCCTTGGTGAAGTTAGCCGATGGTGTAGGGATGCAGGTGTGGTGTCATTGGCAGGTCCAGTCGCTTGACTACCTCTTCTAAAATCAGGTTCTCCTAACTACCTCTATTGACAATGAAATGAAGCAGAGCCCCCTTTACTCACATTTACGAGTGAAAGAGGCATTCCCCTTCCTCTGTTTCTTCTGGTTCGTTTGACTGAAATTTGGTGGTAGCAAGAGTAGCACTGGATTCATCATCGATAATCTAATTCCCTCCTTCAAGATTTTATTGAGAATTAGAATTGGCCTCTGACTTGAAAGCCTTCAGTTCGGTCATAAGGGACTGCTTGGAGCAGCATTCTTTGGTGTTATGCCAAGGGATTTTACGATACTCACACCATTCTCTTATGTCCTTCTTCATCTTCTTATTTTCTTTCTTGTGTTGTGTCTTGGACTAGATTTCCTAAGGGCAACCATCTCAACTTGGTCCCTTTTTGTGTGGGTTTTGGATTCCTTTGTGTTGCTTCAGCTGTGAGAGGTTTGTAGATCTAAAATCTCTCCTTTTCTGCTTAAATTTCTTCTTGATCTTGATAGTGTATCTATAAGTCGTGCCCAATGAGGTGATGTCCAAAAACTCCATTTACGTTTGAATATATATATGCAAAAAACTGTGGTATTTGATCACTAGATGACACTCATAGTATTTGATACCCAATTTGGTGTGTAGGGTATGGAAAATATTGGTGAAATCTGGTACTTTCTGGTCACTTTCTTGACGTAGGGTGGTCCATCTAGTGTACTAGTCCTCGTAGCTTCCAATAGGGTAGTATTTTTCTTTAATGGCGTTCCGGAAGGAATCCCATGTAGGGGCCACCACAAACATTGCATATTCCTCCACAACCCTTTGTTTAGAGTAAGTATCCCACCAATATTCAACATGGGAAATGACCTTGAGGAGTGAAAAAGTGATATTTTCCCTATCGAAAAAATTGTGGATCGAAAAATACCCTTCGAGTAGATTCATCCATTTATATACAACATATGCATCTATCAGTCCTTCAAATAATGGAATATAAAAATTTACTTGTACCTTGAAGGGGTTTGCATGGCCGCTTGATTTAGATGATTCTCCTGTGGGCAGTCATCCAAGGATTTGCGCGAAGTTGTCCATCATTTTGTTCCTTTGTCACATCAGGGCTTCCTCGACAAACATTTTATTAGGATCTCCTGCTCCATCATATTTCGTTTCATCCCCCATGGGTTTTTTTCGGGCACGGTGCGGCCGATCTTGTAATGGATCGATTGGTTTGAGTCCCAAATTCTTGTACCCAGATCTTGTTGGGGACATGCATGAACAAAAATAAATGAAGAGCATACCGCTCTGATACCACTGATCTAAATTTAGGAGCAGAATGAACTGATTAACATATTGAATACAATAAGCACAAAGATATGAAGAATAAAACAGATATCTAGTGAACAATATCTTTTATTGAATAATGGAATAGATTGAAACTGTAAAACTGCAGAATTGAAACACTTGCTCAAATGGTGGAAACTATCTCTGAGAAGAGATGTGGTTGTTACATGCATCCATCCGAGTAGAATGGATTAAAATGATGCTCTAGAGGAATTTTTGATATTACTCATGAATGCCAAAACCCTATACATCCAAAAACCTAACCCTAGAAGGTGAAATGCCAAAATTCATGTGGGCCCCTATGGGTAAGTTGGTGTAAGTTGGTACCTCAACTTCCCAGGGTCGTAACTTTTTCATACGACTTTCGTTTTAGGAGTGTGATAGCCCGTTGGAAAGGTATTTCAGAGAGATACACATTATTCAATAAAAATATAACTCCTTCTATAGTTTTAATATGGTGAGCCAAAAAAACAATGTTTAGGGCCCCAAAACGGCCCTGGAAGTACAACAAGATGTGCTAACATGAAAACATACAAAATAAGCCAATCGAATTAGGCAAGAGTCCACTAGTATCCACCTAGAGGATGTGTGGGGATTCAGAAAACCCCAAAAGTGTAGAACCCACAATTACAAAGGACTACAGAAGAATTTGTTGAACAAAAACGAACAAGAGGAGTCAGTTGGAATAGGTGGGTGGCCACCAATATCCACCTGGATCAGTCATGCTACCCATGTCTGGTAGTTTTTGACTTATATTTCAAGAAGGTATCTTCTACCAACTCTTCTTGATATTTTGGTTCTAATTCCTCTATGGTAGGTAGGAACTTCTCCTTAGTTTCCTAATCCAACAAGGAAGGCTCATAGATTTTTTAGATTCTTGACATTCACTATTGAGTACATGCACATAAATGGGGGTTGAACGGTCTATAGACATTACCATCTACCTTATCCAATAGATCAAAAGGGTTGAACCAGAAAGACTTTATCTTCTTTCTAGGACCTTGTAGTATTTCCTTGTTCAATTTTAACCAAACTATATCTCCCACTTTGAATGATTTCTCTATTTGTGTTGATCATGAACTACCTTGTACCTTTCTTGTGATTTCTTAAGTTTCTCTTGTACTTGCAAATAGATCTACCTTCTCTTTTCAACAAACTTATCTACATTGAATGCTTCTCCTATTATTTCTTCCCTCACTCCTCCCTGTTGTACATAAACAACATCCAAGTGCGAAGGAAGGAAATACCCAAATCATGTTTCAAAATGGGACTTACTAATAGATGTATAGACTATTAGGTTATAAGAGTTTTGAATGTAGATTAAATTTTTTTGTAAGGTATTTTAATTATTTTGATTATAACCCTTCAAAAATTGAACCAAGTTCCTATTGAGTACCTCTATTTGGCCATCTATTTGTTGATGGAATGTTGTACATATATTCAACTTAGTGTCCATGTCTTCCCAAAGTGTACTCCAAAAGGAACTAATAAATCTAGTATCCTTGTCTGAGATGATTCTCCTTGGTATCCCAAAGTGCACCCAAACCTTTTCAAAGAACATGTTTTTTTCTTCTTGTCCTTTGATGGTCTTTTTACAAGGAATGAGAATGTGCATATTTATGAACCTTTCAACTACCACAAAAAAATAGTCATGTCCCTTCTTGGTTGTTGGTAAACCAACCACAAAATCCATGGAACTATTTTACCAAGGTCAAATGGGTATAGGTAAGGGATAGTATGGAAATTTCTTTCTATCAATGGACTTGTTACAAAGTATGCATCATTTAATATAATGACCTACATATTCTTGCCTTCTCAGCCAATACACATACCCCTTTAAGTTGGAAACTATCTTCCCAACATCAAAATTCCATGCAACCTTGGAGGTGTGAACCTATATAATAGGCTGCAATATTTCACTTTTAGAAACATAAAGCTTGTCTATCTTGTAGAGAAATCCATTCTAGAGATTATAAAGAGGTTTATCATCACCGTCTTCTACATGAATTTGGTCAGGTATCTACTAAAACACCTCTTTAAAGTCCTCACCTTCTTTGTATGAATCATGGGTGAAAGGGTCCATGTGCATAAGAGTTACCAAAGATATAATATTGGATGTGGGTGGACTTCAAAGCATTTCTACCAATGTAGTTTCCTTTATTATACTTGATAACTAAATGAAATTGTTGCAGAAACTCCACCCACTTGTAATGTTTGGTTTTTTGAATATTACTCTAGGCATGAGAATACTATAATAGTTGGTGATCAATGTGGACAATTATTTCCTTGCCCACATGATAGTTCTTCCATTACCTAACAACTTGAACCAGGGAAGAGAGTTCCTTATCATAGGTTAGGTAGTTTAGGACTCCCCCATGAAAATTTTCATAATGATAGTATACCAACTTTCCTCCTTGCATCAAAGATGCTCCCAAAGCATACCCACTTGCATGTATATCCTCTTTGAAAGGGTTCTACAAGTTAGGAAATGTGACGACTCATGCTTAACTAATCTTTCATTTCTTCTCATCAAAATCTTTTTGTTGATTCTTTCCCAACTAGAAACCCTTACCACTAGTTGTTATGGCATGGAGCAGTGTAGCTACCACTAAAAATGATGTTATGAACCTTCCTAGGTACTGTGTTAGCTCAACAAAGCTCCTAACCTTAGTGACATTACTAGGAAATAACCACTTTATGATGGCCTCCATATTTACGAGATCTATCTTGAGTTCCCCTCCACTAATCACATTCCCCAAATACACCATTGACTACTGAGTAAACTCACATTTATGGATGTTTTCTAGAAACTGATGCATTTTCAAAGTCTCTAACACTTGCATGATATGTGATATTTTCTCCTCCCAAGTATATTTATAAACCAATATGTTATATAAATGCACTATTACAATTGAATCTAAATAGGAATCCAATACTTCATTCGTCAATCACATAAATGTGGTCAATGCATTACATAAACCAAAAGGAATGACTAACCAAACATACAGACCTTTCCTTGTCTTGAAGGTGGTATTACATGTGTCTTCTTATTTAATACATGCCTAGTGGTATCCCATTTTTAGATTCAACTTGGTGAAGTTCTTGGTTTATCACAACTAATCTAACAAATATGTATCCTGGGAAGAGGTTATCGATTCTTGAGTGTGGTTATGCTCAAAGGTTTCTAGTCAATACACATTGACTAAGTCCCATCCTTCTTAAAAATCTATCGGTTGGCCCTTTGCTTTAGCAGTCTGATAGTCCATGACCTCCTTTTCCATGTTATCGGATATAATCTTATCCCAATTAAAATTGTAACCCTTTGTTGCTTCATGTAAAAGCGGTACCCATTCTGCAGGGAAATAGATGGGACTTTTCTTACCGAAAAGTCTACACAACATCATTTCTATGTAAATCATATATTCATTCAATGAGGTCGTGGCATAAACACCATGGGTGTCAGCCCTGAACTTTCCCTCATTTCTCCACCATTCTTTGATGATGTCAGGATAGGTTTGGTCTGCCTCGAAAAATTCTTTCTTCTGAAAATTAATTACAAAATCTTGATTATAAACATACTTGGGACTGGGAGATAATTTATACATTACTTGTACATTTTCTGGTCTGAAAGAGCCAATAACGACCCCTCGGCTGTCCAGAATGCTCCTCGTCTTTACATCATTTCTCTCTAAGGCCCAACTAATCATGTCATTATAGGTTGTGAGTCGTGGTCGTGCAGCTATTTTGTGGAGCTCAGACTCCGCTATATCTCGAAGATTGTTGTCGACGTCATGAGGGAAATTTTTTATTTCATAATCCAGAGTCTCAAAGATCTGTCGCCGAGATTTTATGGAATCAATGGCATGCGGTGTTGTATCAGATATGACGTCCCCATCTAGAATCGAGCCTTCTGCGACCTCTTCACTTTTCCTGGGTGCCTTCTTAGGTTCCATGAAATCGGTGCTATATCAGAGATCTGTTCACAGCGAAATGTGTTTAAAACCAGGAAAGTGTGAATAGTCACATATGTAAGGGATAACTTATGAAGTTTGAAAAATAAGAGTTATCAACCTTCGATTTCACATTTAAACGAGTGTACAGACGCAGATGTCAAAAAATAAATTCTCTTTTAATGGAAAGATATACCTAGATATATGCTTTCGTGTCGAAAAAATATCTTCACTTATCCATTATCAATACTGTCGTATATCGGCAATTTCGAAAGTGAAGTTTCGAAAAACACTGCCCTCCTCAATTTCTGAAATGCGAAAGGTGGATTAATTCTCATTAACCTTGTCTTAAAACGAATTAACCTTAAACTTAAACCACATTTAGAGATAAACACGATTTTGCATTTCCAAACTTCAGGGATCCTATTGTTGAGGGATAAGTCACAAGAAATCCCCGAATCGCGAAATTACGAAGAGATTAGTGAGGCACTAAGACACGTATTAGGGCTTAAATAAAACTAGGTTGATAATTAATTAACCTTTTAACTTTTCGGTAAAACAAGGATCAGGAGTCTGAGGGTTGAGAGTTTCGAAGTGCTTCAGCATAAAGAAAAACCCGAAACGTGAAAGATTAAGGGGAAGATAATTATTTTTAACAATTTAAGTAATTACAGGTTTCAAGAGTACTTCGTGGAAAGCAATGGGAAAGGTAACCTTCGTTTCTCCCCCCTTTTAAACTCTTCCTTTACATATAAAAAACATTTTGGGATATCGACACCGGGAAAAAGGAAAGGCTGAGACTCACGCTTCAGGAAAAGTCGAATCTCGAAAACCTGAAAAGGAACAAAGCTTAGATTTCCCTTTGATTAAGGGCAGCTCCATGACTTAGGAAAAATTAAGCCTTAGTTTTTTTTTTTTTAAAGGATAGAAATAAAATTAAGCTTTGTGTCAACAGATAGCAATTCGTTTGAGCTCATCACTCCACCCTTCTTTGGTCTTCATATAGTGTTCAATGTGGACCTCCTTCGACCATATTTTCCACCATCATTGGACACCTCAGAGATCGCAGAACAACTGACACCAAAATAGCTCAAGCCTGACTACATGGAACAAGCATCCATCGATCATATAGTGGACACACAGGTAAAGGGCACTCGCCAACAGATGATCCAGCTTTATCGGGGTATCAAGGCAGGGAAACTGCTACACCAAGGAAATTTTTTCACTCAGGGCCAAATACAATAGAAGTTTCCTCACCTGATAGGTAAACTCAACACAATGGAGACCATTTCTTCCTAAGGGGGGAGGATTGATCTAGGTGGATATTTGTAGCCACCCACCTATTCCAACTAGCTCCTCTTGTCCATTTTTTTTCAGCACGTTCTTCTACACTCCTTTGTAATTGTGGGTTCTACACTTCTGTGGATGTATGAAGCCCCACACATCCTCCAGGTGTATACTAGTGGCCTTTCGCCTAATCCAATCGGATTATTTTGTATGTTTTCATGTCAACACATCTTGTTATACTTCCAGAGCCATTTTGGGGCCCTAAACGTTGTTTTTTTTTTCTCTCTCTATAGTCCAAATGTAGACAGAGTTAGAGTTTGATGGTGAAATGTGTAGTTCTATGAAATACCTTTCCAATGGGCTATCACACACCTAAAACAAAGGTCTTATGAAAAAGTTACAACCCTGGGAAGTTGAGGTACCAACGTACACCAACTTACCCATAGGGGCCCACATGACTTTTGGTGTTTCACCTTCTAGGGTTAGGTTTTTGGAGCTATAGGGTTTTGGAATTCATGAGTAATATCAAAAAGGCTTCTGGAGCCTCATTGTAATCCATTCTACTCAGAAGGATGAGCATGACATCCACATCTCTTCTCAGAGATAACCACCACCATTCGAGCAAGTGTTTCAGTTCTTCAGTTTTATAGTTTCAACCTATTTCATTATTCAATAAAAGATATTGTTCACTGGATATCTATGTTATTCTTCATATCTCTGTGTTTATTGTATTTATTTTTTTAATCAGTTTGTTCCACTCCTAAATCTTGATCAATGACCTTTGGCAGATTGGGTTGAAAGTGTTATCCACATTTTTGGTTATCAAGATGATATTATGATTATGTCATGATAATAGAAGATCAAACTCTTCATTAAGAACTTTTTCCTGAAGAAAGTTACACTTGTCATTTTCTCAAAAATCATATTTTGAAAGTAGTCTGCATGCTGCATATATCTTGACTGCGGAAATACTTAGCTCCCGCATTCTGCATTAATCTTGATTGCGGATTTTCCGCACTGTGTCAATGGTTAGGGTGCGGATATGTTTCTAAAGGAGAAAATGAATAAAGTTCTCGATCCTTCTAGAAGGAATCTTCTAGAAGGGTGAGTTGGAGTTCGA
>ML794747.1:170173-197788 GCA_009831015.1 Picea engelmannii | reverse complement strand
AGGTATGTCCACCATCCATTTCTCTTAGTCCATTCAATATCTAGATCTAGGGAAAGAGTAGTATTCTGTCACGGTTTGTTCCAGATCCAGGTGGATCTGGGGAGATTGGTCTGTGTCCGCACTCACGAATTTATCCATAAACAGAAAGGAAAAATCTCAGTCAAGGAAAAATGGTACTCTCGGGAGAAGGTATGGAAAACATTTCCATTTCCTCACATCATTTAGTAAAATATTTTGGGGACCAAAATCCTCCCCAAATGGGGAGGTATGATCTGAATTGGATCATTGTATAATTTTTCATCTACAATAGTACTTTATGGGTGGAAAAATTGGAGGAATTGGCTTATAGGTCTCATTTTAGCAGTAGGTCCTAGTGTTGAGATTTCGGGTTTGGAACCTTCCAGATCCATTTTGAGGCATAAAATGGAATATTTTGGGGCATTTTTTCTTTATCATAGCTCTTACCCCATTGATTTTATTATACACATTGATACCTTTCCAACGATGCAAATATTTCCTCAACTAGAGATCGTATGCAGAAGATATGCCTCTTGCAAGTTGACATACCTTGCCAACCACCATGGTACAAGTGTATACCACATCATTCCCCATCACTCACACATGTGGGGATAGACATGTGTGGACTTTAAATAATATTACGAAAGGCCCAAAACATTATCATTGATTGAGGGTTGAGGATGCTATGTTAAATATTGGGTTGTTAAGAAGAGAAGGGATTCCATTCTTAAGCATTGTAGTTGTTCCATAATTGAGATAATTATCTAAGAGTTGTATTTTTAGATCATAACAAAGGAGGTAGGATATTTTGTAGAAATTTTTTAGGCCACAGTGTCAAAGGAAACTCCATCGTGAGTGCCCCTTTGTTTCTACTTACATTTTATAATTGAAGAAAAGAGAGCAAAGCATAGGACTCACCTTCTAGCCATGGTTTCTCCCATATCGGTTTTCAACGATATATCTTATATTCATTTCTGTATATGGTGTCTATATTTTCATGTTCTTTAATTTTCATATTTAGTTATTTACATAAATTTGAACAATAAGCTAGTACTAATTAATCTATGGTCTAAGAAAATAAATTGCATAATCTTAAATTTTTAAATAATATAAGATCTATTGTGGAAATTTGTTCCATTTTATAAATCAATTAACTCCAATTCATGAAATGTACTTTTCTTTCTTTTAGTGAACAATATCTCTATATTCTCAATTTATTAATAAGAACAACAATTTTTTTTAAAATAAAGGTATAATGTTTTTTAATATTTTTTATTTTTAGGTTGTAAGTTTTCAAGTTTTGAAGACCAAAGGTATAATTTTCCTTAAATAAATGTAATCTAAATAAACCCACATTCTCAAATTATAACTTATAATAATTATTCTCATTGCAAAGTAACAACTCAGTTACATCTTATAATAAATATTCTCATTACAAATTAACAACTCAATTACAACTTATAATAACTATTTCCATTACAAATTAGCAACTTAATTATAATAAATTTTATTATCTTAAAAAATCAAAATGGTTTCATATTCTATTTCACAATAATATTGTCCTTGACTAATATATTTATATTATTTTATATTACTATCACCAACCTTTTAAATATGATATCAAATCTTGTAGATTTTGAGTAGTTATCTATGTAATCTCTATGGTGGAATATTTCTACTAAAATATATCATACATTAACTTTGTCATGTTATAATATAACACATATAGTATATGTGTTATAATATAACACATAATACATATACTATATGTGTTATATTATAACACATATACTATATGTGTTATAATATAACACAACACATATACTATATGTGTTATATTAGTTTATATTACTATCACCAACCTTTAACCTTTTAAATATGATATCAAATCTTGTGGATTTTGAGTAGTTATCTATGTAATCTTTATGGTGAAATATTTCTACTAAAATATATCATACATTATATGTGTTATATTTTAACACATATACTATATGTGGTACATTATAACACAACACATAGTCTATGTGTTGTGTTATATTATAACACATATAGTATATGTGTTATATTATAACACATATACTATGTGTGTTATAATATAACACATATACTGTATGTGTTATATTATAACACATACAGTATATGTGTTATATTATAACACATACAGTATATGTGTTATATTATAACACATACAGTATATGTGTTATATAGATGTTATTATTTATATGTGATCTCCTTTAGAATGACATATATTTCAAATTGAATGTTGATCAAAACCTAAATGATTAATAAATATAAAGTTTTATATTTTTATCATGACAATGCTTATAATTTTGTTGTCATATTTAGGGTATTTTGATTGTTATTTTTATATCAAATCTTGTGAATTTTGAGTAGTTATCTATGTAATCTTTATGGTGGAATATTTCTACTAAAATATATCATACATTAACATTTTCATGTTATAATATAACACATATAGTATATATGTTATATTATTTTATATTACTATCACCAACCTTTAACCTTTTAAATATGATATCAAATCTTGTGGATTTTGAGTAGTTATCTATGTAATCTCTATGGTGAAATATTTCTACTAAAATATATCATACATTATATGTGTTATATTATAACGCAACACATAGTCTATGTGTTGTGTTATATTATAGCACATATAGTATATGTGTTGTATTATAACACATATAGTATATGTGTTATAATATAACACATATACTATATGTGTTATATTATAACACATACAATATATGTGTTATATAATGTTACTATTTATATGTGATCTCCTTTAGAATGACATATATTTCAAATTGAACATTGATCAAAACCCAAACGATTAATAAATATAAAGTTTTATATTTTTATCATGACAATGCTTATAATTTTGATGTCATATTTAGGGTATTTTGGTTGTTATTTTTATGTGATCTCTTTCTTTAGGACATATTTCTAATAAAATCGATTGAGATAAATATTTTTTTATTTTTTATTTAATTAAAAATATTATTAATTATATTATTAGTATAAGATAATATACAGTAATTATGTTTATGTTTATAATGTATGTTAAAATTTACTATTTAAAATTTTTAAATTCAATCAAAGTAGTTAGTAATTACTATGTATTTTGTCTAGACATTTTATACCATCATGTTAACGAACATTGTACATCTTTCTTAAAAATCTTAAATGTTTAAAGTTGAGTAAATTCTTCTTTTTCTTTAGAATATATTTGCATTCATCGAATTGTTATCACCATTGGTAGTCATTGTTATACCCATTCTTCATATTAGATTTGTTTGAGTTGTTAGTACTAGATTTGATCCAATCATTACTGTGTAGACTGGTCAAAGCTATGAGGTCGATTTAGAGGAGTTAGAGGCCAAAGAGGATCTTGCAAAGCTCATGGATCAAAAGGGAATAGCATATGATCGAGCAACCTAAATAATTAATAGTGAAAATCAATCCCTAAGGGCCCAAGGCTTAGTTCCAAGCACATTGGCGCTTGTTGGGAGCACAAAGAAGGTTAATGTTCCCTAAGCAAGAATAAGCCCCTTCACAAATGGGATTATATCAAAAGACCAAAGCATAAGGGGCATGCCCTGGTAAAGAAACATTCCCAATCATCTGACAGCTACAAGTGGGCTTGATCTATGAAGGACAATGCACGTCGCATCGGGTAAGCACACATGAGTTAGCATGTTCTCAAGGTGTGATGGTGGTATCCAAATCCATGTGTGGAAATATGGGTGGTGTCACATGATGAGATACAGAAAGCATAGCCACTCCCTTAGGGTCACAACAGTGGTATTCTAGTTCCACGATATTACACATACACCGACTCAACACTTAATTCTTTGTTCACCTGATGCCACCTAATAAGGATGGGACTTAGTCAATGTGTATTGACTAGAAACCTTTGAGCATAACCACACTCAAGAATCGATAACCTCTTCCCAGGATACATATTTGTTAGATTAGTTGCGATAAACCAAGAACTTCACCAGGTTGAATCTAAAAATGGGATACCACTAGGCATGTATTAAATAAGAAGACATATGTAATACCACCTTCAAGACAAGGAAAGGTCTGTATGAATGGTTAGTCATTCCTTTTGGTTTATGTAATGCATTGACCACATTTATGTGATTGACGAATGAAGTATTGCATTCCTATTTAGATTCAATTGTAATAGTGCATTTATATAACATATTGGTTTATAAATATACTTGGGAGGAGAACATATCACATATCATGCAAGTGTTAGAGACTTTGAAAATGCATTAGTTTCTATAAAACATCCATAAATGTGAGTTTCTTCAGTAGTCAATGGTGTATTTGGGGAATGTGATTCGTGGAGGGGAACTCAAGATAGATCTCGTAAATATGGAGGCCATCATAAAGTGGTTATTTCCTAGTAATGTCACTAAGGTTAGGAGATTTGTTGAGGTGACACAGTACCTACAAAGGTTCATAACATCATTTTTAGTGGTAGCTACACCGCTCCATGCCATAACAACTAGTGGTAAGGGTTTCTAGTTGGGAAAGAATCAACAAAAAGATTTTGATGAGAAGAAATGAAAGAATAGTTAAGCATGAGTCGTCACATTTCCTAACTTCTAGAACCCTTTCAAAGAGGATATATATGCAAGTGGGTATGCTTTGGGAGCATCTTTGATGCAAGGAGGTAAGTTGGTATACTATCATTATGAAATTTTTCATGGGGGAGTCCTAAACTACCTAACCTATGATAAGGAACTCTCTTCCCTGGTTCAAGTTGTTAGGTAATGGAAGAACTATCATGTGGGCAAGGAAATAATTGTCCACATTGATCACCAAATATTATAGTATTCTCATGCCTAGAGTAATATTCAACAAACCAAACATTACAAGTGGGTGGAGTTTCTGCAACAATTTCATTTAGTTATCAAGTATAATAAGGGAAACTACATTCGTAGAAATGCTTTGAATTCCACCCACATCCAATATTATAGCTTTGGTAACTCTTATGCTCGTGCACCCTTTCACCCATGATTCATACAAAGAAGGTCAGGAATTTAAAGAGGTGTTTTAGTAGATACCAGACCAAATTCCAGTTTTTGTTAATGTTGCAGTTTTTGTAACTATTTTTCTTTCTTTTTCCTAAAATGTAGGCGATCACTAACTATCAAATAGTGATGACCTTGTATAAATAAAAAAAAAAAAAGAGGAACTAGGGGATTTTTCTTTCTCTAAGAAATGGCATTGTGATGAAGACATCTATAAAAAATTCTAAATTAATAGAAAATCATATTGAAGATTCTGGATCTTGCCAAATTTGAGTTATGTGTTTCTCTGTCTTTTCATCTTTCTTTCATGTATTTTATTAATGACTGCTTTACTACAATTTAGTATAACTTCTACTATGGAAACATATATCTTTGTTATTCAGATCATTTACAACCTTTCCTCTGTATCAATTATCAACTGATACAAGGCCTGAAATGTTTGGATCACAACTTCATATGCTTCATTAATATTATTCTTTTCTTTATAGTTTCCTTTTTCAATGTGAGATTCCTCTGAAATAGATGCCTCACCTTGTTAATAGTTTTATGTTTTTCTCACATCATGCATGTTTCCTTTTCTTTAAGTTTTAACTCAAATACAAGAAACGACCTTTAATCCATTCATTTCTTTAATTCATATTTTAACCTCGTCCTTCTTACATTGTGGGTTATAGATAACTAAGCCTAAAAGTAAAACACAGAATCTTATCCCCTTTTACTTTTATCTTCCATGATAGTACTAGTTACAAGACAGCCTAATGTTGAACCCTGTATTTCAGATTAGACCAACATTGCTCTAAATTTATTTAATACTATCTTACAACAACAACTAATCGGGTTGAACTCAAACGTTCATGGGAAGCAATTGAAAGAGGTATCAGCGTTCAGGAAAACTGGAAACTCTGACAGAGACAGTTGAGAAACCAACTTTAACCTTTTTTTTTTTTTTTTAATTAGTTGTCATTTTCTGTCTTCTTTCCTTCTATCTTACAGATGCCTTGACAGTATACTTTAGAGCCTTAAAGTATAAACTCAGGAACAACACTACCCATAGCCTTGGTGATAGTGTAAGGCCCATAATGAAGTGGGAGAACCTTTCAATCAGGCCCCGTGAGACTCTCCTTCTTCAAATGTAGCCAAACTTTATCTCCAACCTGAATATGGTGTGGTACCCTATGTTGATTATGGCGCTGCTTGTACTTAGCATTAGATTTCTGCAAAATCTCTTGGACGTGTTGGTGAATGTGTTGAATCCACTCAATGAATCGGGTGGCTTTGTCGATTGCAGACTGATCATGGGATGTGTCTATTTGTGTGGTGGCAAGAGGAAGTGCAACATCAATGGGTCCCATGGGTTGGAATACCAAACCCACCTGAAATGGGATATGGTTGGTGGAGATATGGAGAGCCTTGTTGTAATTGTGTTGAACATAGGGGAGACTCTCATCCCATGTATGTGGATGCTTAGAATTATACATGCGTAGGATGTGCACAATCATCTGATTGACGACCTATGTTTGACCATCGGTTTGGGGGTTGAAAGAAGTGGATTCTTTGAGCTTGGTGTCCAACAGAGACCAGAGACTCGACCAAAATGTGCTGAGGAAAATGCTATCCCGGTTGGAGATGATGGTTTTTGGTAACCCAAAGTGGACCCACACTCGTTCGAATAAGAGCTTGGAAATATTGTCCGCTATGATCTTCTTCTTGCAGGTTGTGAGGATGATCATATTCGAAAACCGATCAACGACCACAAATACACAGTCATTTCCTTACTTCGTGGACATAAATCTAGACATGTAATCCATTGAGATGGATTCCCAAGGCTTCTTGGGAATAGGAAGAGGGGTGTATAAGCCTTGATTATTGATGGTTGGCTTGGAAATGGAACAAGAAGTGCAAGATCTGATATCCTTTCTAATGTCCTGTCGAATTTTGGGGCAATAAAAGTGTTTCTGAAGAACAACCATAGTTTTCTCCATGCCAAAATGTCCTGCCACCCGACTGTATTGGGATTCCCAAATCAGCTTTGCACACTCACTTTTAGGAACACAGAGATGGCCTAGGTAGCATAAGAGTCTGTCATGAAAGTGAAAATCGGTGACGATTGCGTCTTTACCCAAGAGTTGATAGGTGGTGACGAAGTTTGGATCTTGTTGATAATGTTGGGGCCACTCAAATGCTTCATCTCCACACGAACGGAGCACAGTGGTGAGTGTAGCCACAAGAGGTCAACTGAGGAATTCAATAACATGATTGGATATACATGTCTTATACTTGATGTTGAGATGCAACTACTGAAAGTAGGTGGACCACTTCTAATGGTGGTCGTTCTGCAATTTCCCTGTGTCTGTATGAACTGCAGAGGCTTATGTTCAGTGTGTATGATCGTCTCTTTTCCCAAAATGTAATGTTTCCATTGACGATAGGCTTGTAAAATGGAATACATTTCCTTATCATAGGTGGGGTATTTATGGATAGAATCGGAGAGTGTCTCACTATGGTATGCCACCAGATTCCTATGGTAAGTGAGAACTATGCCCACAACATAGTCATATGCATCAGTCTCAATCTCGAATGGTTTTTGCAAATTGGGCAAGGAGAGTAATGGATTTGAGCACAAGTGATTCTTCAAATCATTGAATATTCATTGGTGCTCCTTCCCCCACATGAACTTGGCCCTACCACTGCCTTTGGTCACCTGGCTGAGGGCCCATGCAATATGGGAGAATCCCAACATGAACCATCGATTGAAGTTGGCTAGTCCCAAGAATCTTCGAAGCTCGGTCAGTGTGGTTGGGTTTGGCCAATCACGGATGACTTGGATCTTAGCTAGATTAACATGTACTCCATGCTCATCAACCATGTAGCCCAAGTATTGGACCTTGTTCATGTCAAAAGAGCATTTTTCCAAGTTAGCATATAGCTTGTGTTATCACAGAGCGCTCCAAACCTATTGAATATGCCGCATGTGATCCTCCCATGTTCTGTTGAATATGAGGATGTCATCCAAATATACCACCATAAAGGAGTTGGTGAAGAGTCTCAGTACATCATCCATCAACCTCATGAAATTGGTTGGTGTATTTGTTAAGCCAAAGGGCATGAGTAGCCATTTGAAAATATCTTCTTTAGATTTGAAGTTTGTATTCCATACATCAATCGGTTCGATGGGAACCTGGTGGTAGCTAGAATTTAGGTCAATCTTGGTGAAGAAATTTTCCCTCTTGATTTGGTCAATAAGGTCATCAATCCTGGGAATGGGGTACTAGTTCCTGACTGTGATTTTGTTTAAGGCTTTGTAATCAATGCAGAGACGCCAAGTCCCATCCTTATTCTACACCAGTACAACCGGGCTTCCACAAGGGGAGGATTTGGGTCTGATGTGCCCTTTTTGAAAAAGATCTTGGATCTGACACCTAATTTCATAATTTTCCATCAGTGAATGATGATAGACTAGTCCATTAGGTAGAGGTGCACTGGGGGTCATATCAATTGGATGCTTGACTTGGAAATGTGTCGGTACCCCTGTAGGTGAGGAGAAGATGTCTCAATATTCTTCCACGATCATGTCCACTTGCTTCTTCTGCAAAGAGAGGCTCTGTGTAGAGGCCACGGATGTGGTGGTGACCTTCTTCTTACTTTGAGCATGCATCACAAAGAAGAAAAACTTCTCGGTCTGTGAGATGAAATTACTGCATTCCTTAGCAAAGATTAAAGAAATAGAAGTAGGAGGTGCTACCTTTGGTATCTTATACAATTTTCTACCCAAAGTAATAATAGCATTGCAGGGTCTAGACTCATACATAGAATGACACTTCCACAAATATGGTTGTCCTAAAATAGCATCACAAAATCTAAGGGGAGAAATATCACACAGTACCTCATCTTTGAAAGGCTTGATGTCATAGGGCAGATGAGATTGTTGGCTGACACAGAGATCTCTTCCTTGGTGAAGCTAGCCAATGGTGTAGGGATGCGGGTGTGGTGTCATTGGCAAGTCCAATCACTTGACTACCTCTTCTTAAATCAGGTTCTTTTGACTACCGCTATTGACAATGAAATGAAGCAGAGCCCCCTTTACTCACATTTGTGAGTGAAAGAGGCATTCCACTTCCTCTGTTTCTTCTGGTTCGCTTTACCAAACTTTGGTGGTAGCGAGAGTGGCCTTGGATTCAACATTGATAATCTACTTCCCTCCTTCAAGATTTTATTCGGAATCAGAATCGACCTCTGACTCGAAATCCTTCAGTTCGGTCATGAGGGACTGCTTGGAGTGACATTGTTCGGTGTTGTGCCAAGGGTTTTTAAGGTACTCACACCATTCTCTCGTGTCCTTCTTCATCTTCTTATTTCCTTTATTATGTTGTGTCTTGGACTGGTTTTCCTAAGGGAAACCATCTCGACTTGGTCCCTTATTGTGTGGGTTTGGGCTTCCTTTATGTTGCTTCAGCTGTGAGTATCTATAAGTCATGCCCAATGAGGCGATGTCCAGAAACTCCATTTATGTTTGAATATATATATGAAAAAAACCATGGTATTTGATCACTAGATGACACTCATAGTCTTTTATACCCAATTTGGTGTGTAAAGTATGGAAAATATTGGTGAAATCTGGTACTTTCTAGTCCCTTTCTTGACATAGGGTGGTCCATCTAGTGTACTGGTCCTCGTAGCTTCCAACAGGGTAGTATTTTTCTTTAATGGCATCCCGGAAGAAAACCCATGTAGTGGCCACCACAAATATTGCATATTCCTCCACAACCCTTTGTTTAGAGTAAGTATCCCACCAATATTCAACATGGGAAACATCCATGAGGAGTGAAAAAGTGATATTTTCCCTATCGAAAAAATTGTGGACCGAAAAATACCCTTCGAGCAAATTCAACCATTTATCTACAACATCTGCATCTATCAGTCCTTCAAATAATGGAATATAAAAATTTGCTTGTACCTTGAAGGGGTTTGCATGGTCGCTTGGTGAAGATGCTTCTCCTGTGGGCAGTCATCCAAGGATTTGCACGAAATTGTCCATCATTTCATTCCTTTGTTGCATGAGGGCTTCCTCGAGAAACATTTTAATAGGATCTCTTGCTCCATCATATTTCTTTTCATCCCCCATGGTTTTTTGTCGGGCTCGGTGCGGTCGATCTTGTAATAGATCAATTGGCTCAAGTCCCAAATTCTTGTACCCAGATCTTGTTGGGGACATGCATGAACAAAAATAAATGAAGAGCATACCGCTCTGATACCACTGATCCAGATTTAGGAGTGAAACGAACTGATTAACATATTGAATACAATAAGCATAGAGATATGGAGAATAAAATAGATATCTAGTGAACAATATCTTTTACTGATTAATGGAATAGGATGAAACTGTAAAACTGCGGAATTGAAACACTTGCTCAAATGGTGGTAACTATCTCTGAGAAGAGATGCAGTTGTTACATGCATCTGTTTGAGTAGAATGGATTAAAATGAGGCTTTAAAGGCCTTTTTGATATTACTCATGAATTCCAAAACCCTATACATCCAAAAACCTAACCCTAGAAGGTGAAATGCCAAAATTCATGTGGGCCCCTATGGGTAAGTTGGTGTATGTTGGTACCACAACTTCCCAGGGTAGTAACTTTTTCATACGACCTTCGTTTTAGGAGTGTGATAGCCTGTTGGAAAGGTATTTTATACAGCTACACATTATTCAATAAAAGTCTAACTCCTTCTATAGTTTGAATATGGTGAGCCAAAAAAACAATGTTTAGGGCCCCAAAACGGCCCTGGAAGTACAACAAGATGTGCAGACATGAAAACATACAAAATAAGCCAATCAGATTAGGCGAGAGGCCACTAGTATCCACCTAGAGGATGTGTGGGAATTCAAAAAACCCCAGAAGTGTAGAACCCACAATTACAAAGGACTACAGAATAATGTGTTGAACAAAAACGAACAAGAGGAGCTAGTTGAAATAGGTGGGTGTCCACCAATATCCACCTGGATCAGTCATGCTACCCATGTCTAGTAGTTTTGGACTTAGTTTTCAAAAAGGTATCTTCTACCAACTCTTCTTGATATTTTGGTTCTAATTCCTCTATGGTAGGTAGGAACTTCTCCTTAGTTTCCTAATCCAACATGGAAGGCTCATAGATTTTTCAGATTCTTCACATTCACTATTGAGTACATGCACATAAATGGGGTTTGAATGCTCTGTACACATTACCATCTACCTTATCAAATAGATCAAAAGAGTTGAACCACAAAGCCTTGATCTTCTTTCTAGGACCTTGTAGTATTTCCTTCTTCAATTTTAACCAAACTCTGTCTCCCACTTTGAATGATTTCCCTATTTGTGTTGATCATGAACTACCTTGTACCTTTCTTGTGATTTATTAAGTTTCTCTTGTACTTCCAAATAGATCTACCTTCTCTTTTCAACAAACTTATCTACATTGAATGCTTCTCCTATTATTTCTTCCCTCACTCCTCCCTGTTGTACATAAACAACATCCAAGTGCGAAGGAAGGAAATACCCAAAGCATGTTTCAAAAGGGGACTTACTAATAGAAGTATAGACTATTATGTTATAAGAGTTTTGAATGTAGATTAAAGTTTTTTGTAAGGTATTTGGATTATTTTGATTATAACCCTTCAAAAATTGAACCAAGTTCCTATTGACTACTTCTATTTGGCCATCTCTTTGTTGATGGAATGTTGTACATATATTCAACTTAGTGTCCATCTCTTCCCAAAGTGTACTCCAAAAGGAACTAATAAATCTAGTATCCTTGTCTAAGATGATTCTTCTTGGTATCCCAAAGTGCACCCAAACCTTTTCAAAGAACATGGTTTTTGCTTCTTGTCCTTTGATGGTCTTTTTACAAGGAATGAGAATGTGCATCTTTATGAACCTTTCAACTACCAAAAAACAATAGTCATGTCCCTTCTTGGTTGTTGGCAAACCAACCACAAAATCCATGGAATTTCTTTACCAAGGTCAAATGGGTATAGGTAAGGGATAGTATGGAACTTTCTTTCTATCAATGGACTTGCTACAAAGTATGCATCATTTAATATAATGACCTACATATTCTTGCCTTTTCATCCAATACACATACCCCTCTAAGTTGGAAACTATCTTGCCAACACCAAAATTCCACGCAACCTTGGAGGTGTGAACCTATATAATAGGCTACAATAATTCACTTTTAGAAACATAAAGATTGTATATCTTGTAGAGAAATCCATTCTAGAGATTATAAAGAGGCTTATCATCACCTTCTTCTACATGAATTTGGTCACGTATCTACTAAAACACCTCTGTAAAGTCCTCACCTTCTTTGTATGAATCATGGGTGAAAGGGTCCACGTGCATAAGAGTTACCAAATCTATAATATTGGATGTGGGTGGACTTCAAATCATTTCTACCAATGTAGTTTCCCTTATTATACTTGATAACTAAATGAAATTGTTGCAGAAAATCCATCCAATTGTAATATTTGGTTTGTTGAATATTACTCTAGGCATGAGAATACTATAATAGTTGGTGATCAATGTGGACAATTATTTCCTTGCCCACATTATAGTTCTTCCATTACCTAACAACTTGAACAAGCGAAGAGAGTTCCTTATCATAGGTAGGGTAGTTTAGGACTCCCCCATGAAAAATTTCATAATGATAGTATACCAACTTACCTCCTGCATCAAAGATGCTCCCAAAGCATACCCACTCGCATATATATCCTCTTTGAAAGGGTTCTGCAAGTTAGGAAATGTGACGACTCATGCTTAACTAATCTTTCATTTCTTCTCAACAAAATCTTTTTGTTGATTCTTTCCCAACTAGAAACCCTGACCACTAGTTGTTATGGCATGGAGCGGTGTAGCTACCACTAAAAATGATGTTATGAACCTTCCTAGGTACTGTGTTACCCCAACAAAGCTCATAACCTTAGTGACATTACTAGGAAATAACCACTTTATGTTGGCCTCCATATTTACAAGATCTATCTTGAGTTCCCCTCCACTAATCACATTCCCCAAATACACCAATGACTACTGAGTAAACTCACATTTCTAGATGTTTTCTTGAAACTGATGCATTTTCAAAGTCTCTAACACTTGCATGATATGTGATATGTTCTCCTCCCAAGTATATTTATAAACCAATATGTTATATAAATGCACTATTACAATTGAATCTAAATAGGAATGAAATACTTCATTCATCAATCACATAAATGTGGTCTGTACATTACATAAACCAAAAGGAATGACTAACCATTCATACAGACCTTTCCTTGTCTTGAAGGTGGTATTACATGTGTCTTCTTATTTAATACATGCCTAGTGGTATCCCATTTTTAGATTCAACCTGGTGAAGTTCTTGGTTTATTGCAACTAATCTAACAAATATGTATCCTGGGAAGATGGTATCGATTCTTGAGTGTGGTTATGCTCAAAGATTTCTAGTCAATACACATTGACTAAGTCCCATCCTTATTGGGTACAATTATGATAGATGACCCACAAGGTGAGGTGTTTGGTTGAATTACTCCATGCTCCAACATCTTCTACAATTGTTTCTTCACTTCATTTTCTTCCAAAACAAATTGTCTATAAAACCTATTATTTGGTAATGGAGAGTCAAGAACGAACTGTATCTAATGCTCCACTTTCCCCTTAGGTGGAATCCCTTTATGATTCTATAATAATCCCAAGTATTCCTGCAACAACTCCTACATCTATTGTTTTTTTTTCTTTTGTACATCCCTCCATGGATACCTTTAATCTTATTGATTCCTCCCCTAGACGATTCTCTCTCAAAAAAAGAAATAGATATGTCTTACTAGAAATAATTGACTTTTTGGCTTGGTTAGCACTTGCCATAGATATATTTTACAGTCCCTCATGTGCATTGACGATTTAATAATTCCCATCCTTGATTAGGTGGTACTGGTTTTCTTTCTACATCAATATCACATATCTTGTATACATGTAGGGGATTCCAAACACTACACCACATACATCAAAGGGTACTACATCTAACTCCACTTCATCAATAAAATATGGACTTATAGAAAATTTGATCTTACACTATTTAGTTACTCTTATATTTGCATCCTTACTCATCCATCCCAATGGACATAGGATCAGATGATCATGAACCTCCAACCCAACATTACTAACTAGATCATCTAGTATGAGATTTTACTTTCATATAGAATCAAATACAACATATACCTTGGTATTTTTGACCTAGATCTTGATATGAAAGAGTTTTGTCATTTCCTTCTCTCACTTTTGATGAAGTCTACTCAAATTCACCTCCTTCTACACTAAAGTGTAGACAATATTCTCATCCACATCTGAGATGCTCTCTACCTGGTTTCCTAAATCTTTTCCTAGCAGGGTTCTTCATCTTGGCGTCCTTCTTACAGTTCTTTGGATTCAACTTTAGATGTAGCTTCCAACACTTATCTTTGGTGTGACCATCGATATTGTTGTTGGGTCACCAAAATACCACCTCTCTACCAAACTTTTACTTCACTTTTATCTATATTTTGTTTTCCCGTATCCTTACATTAAGACCATTTTCATGATTGCATATGGGTTTATACTTATTATTTTCCAAATCATTTATTTTAGTAATTTGAGTGAATTTATGATTAAATACTAGAAAAATAACATGGTTTCACTTATATATCAAATTTGGATGAGTTCTATGATGTTTACATGTGTATTTGAAGACTCCAACAATGTCATATTTGACCACCAACCCTCAAATTCGAATTTCCTCTTCAACTCCTTGAAGATTTGATGAATATTTTGAGATTCACTCAAGTATGTTGGATGGAGAAGAATCATGAAAAAGAGAGGATTTGTAGAGATATTACTTGCTAGGTGTTAGCACATGGTTGTAACCACATGAGACATTTTTGGATCTAGGAGAGATTTGTGGATATGAATTCATTATTAGTTATCTTAGTTTTTGTATAAATAGGAGTGCCTCCTCCATTCGAAGAGGAGGACTCTTGGAGCATGTGTCCAACTTATGATGGAATAAAATAAAACTTCTTTTCACATAAATTTCCATTCTCTAGTTTTAGATGTATACAGATTTAATTTAGTGTATGATCTTATGGAATACATTGTTACTTTTTTCTCAGGAGAATTGAGCTCACTCCAAAATAGATCATGGTAGCACTTTGTTTCATTATATATTGTTTATTTATTTTATGCAATCTCATTTATTGTACCTTTGTGTTGTTCATGAAAACATTATCATAGAATAGTTGTTTCTTATAAAGACAAGCTAATTAATAAGTTAATAAGAGGAACAAGAGTTCCATCCACTACCCTTGATGAAAAAGGCCCTAACTCTCTTACAACTTCTCACTTAGTGTTGCATAAAAAAGCATCATAGTTCCCTATTTTCTTAGATTGATTTTCCTCTATGCAAGTGTGATTAAAACCCTTTTTTCAAATACATTAATTTCATATGCTGGCAAAGTGTTGTTGTAAGGATCTTACATTCATTGTAGCATATTTCACCTTATAACCTGATTTTCTACTTTCTAGTGTTAGCACATGGTTGTAACCACATGAGACATTTGTGGATCTAGGAGATATTTGTGGATATGAATTCATTATTAGTTATCTTAGTTTTTGTATAAATAGGAGTACCTCCTCCATTCCAATAGGAGGACTCTTGGAGCATGTGTCCAACTTATGATGGAATAAAATAAAACTTATTTTCACATAAATTTCCATTCTCTAGTTTTAGATGTATAATGCTTTAATTTAGTGTATGATGTTATGGAATAAATTGTTACTTTTTTCTTAGGAGAATTGAGCTCACTCAAAAACTAGATCATGGTAGCACTTTATTTCATTATGTAACATCCTTCTCTTGTGCACACTTGATTAGACTTATTCTTTGAGTAAACTTGCGTGCAAGTGATCCGATTCCTTATATGATTGATTGTTTCACTTATGGATTATGATGATGTTGTGGATATTATGATATGTTATTTGATTATATTGTATTGACAGGTGATATTGACTAGTTTCTTCTGAGTGTGCAGGACTATAGATTGATTGAGGATGTTGATGAAATCGATGGACCTCCTTGGACTCTGGATCGATTCAGGGAATGGACTGTTTATGGTTTGAGTGCTTTTGTTATTGCATATGTGACACATGACTGGTAAATTATGATGATTCATTTTAGATCGCTGACATGTTTCATTGATGGATTCAGGATGATGATATATTGCTAATCAGACTCACATTTGGAGTAAAGGGGTCATGCACGACAACTAGAGATATTGAGGGAGAGGTGTGGTAGTAGCCCTACCACAACCTACTAGCACTCTTGTTGTGGCTCGAACTGTAGGTTAACGATTACCTAGTTCAAGAGATCCATAATGTCGTGAGGGAAGAATGTGACAGTCACTCATGATTATTCTAAAGGGCATGCAATAAGGCAGGTTCCTTATTCCTTGGAATCCCTTAGCCTCCCACAAGGTCACCTGACGGAGTATTGACTCCAGGGGTTTTACGTCTACCAAAATCAGTCAAAAGGTGAGTGGAAACCTTAGAGTACATAGTGCGTCTTGAAGGGAATGTCGCGTAAATGAAACACGAATGCAGGAGAGTGCAACCCTTGGAGCACATAGTGCATCTTGAAGGGAACGTCATGATTCTGACACTGGTGAGTTAATGAACCTAGTACTTAGAAAACTATGTCTCCTTAGGAATTGCTCATCCTTATAATGAGTGTTCCATGAGTACAGATTAATAATAATTAAATTTTCCTTAACAATAATTTATGTTGAGCCTAAATAATTTAAGCCTAGGTTTAAATGGGTATTGAGAACTAAAATTTAATTAAGCAAGTAATAAAAGGGGGGGTGAAGAAAATAGGGCTGAAAATTTAAATTAAAAAGAGAAAATTTTGAAGGATTTAATTATTTAAAAAAGATTAAAGATTGGCTAAGTACAAAACCTGTTAATTTAGAACTTAGAACAAAAGGGGAAAACTTTAATACAAAAGGAATATGGAACATAGTAGGGAATCTAGTCTAGAGAACCTTATAATTTTTGAACTCAACTAGGCTTTAAGAAAGGCATCAGTCATTAAAAGGAATGTAAAGGAATAAAGGGACATCAAAGAGCATTTTTAGGAAATATTTTAGGTGGGTGAGGGAAATTGGCCTTTTAAATTAAATACTTAAATGAATTTATGGTGCAACTAAGGGATCGTGTGATATGTGTATGGGGGAGGTTTATCCTAATTAAATTTTAAAAAATAGAATTTAATGAGTGTTTTGGCAACAATTCACTAAGAAAAATCTATAAAAGCAATGGCAGATGAGGAGAATGGAACACGTCTGGTAGGCGTAAGGTTACGCTGCTGATATTTTTCTTGACTGATTTTTCTTGTGGGAGTTAGGATGCCCAACTCGACTAGAGAGTGGTAACTCGACCTTGCGAGGAAAGATGGGAGCTATATTTCTTTGGTTTGTGTGTGTAGGATGTCATCCATTATCCTCATGAAAGTGGTTGGAGCATTTCTCAAACCAAAGGGCATGACCAACCATTCAAAAATACCTTCCTTTCACTTGAAGGTGGTCTTCCATACATATGTTTGTTCTATTAGGATCTGGTGGTATCCAGACTTTATATCAATCTTACTAAAGTATTTGGCCCCTTGAGCTGATCAAGGAGGTCGTGGAATCTGGGAATCGAGTATCGGTTTCTGACTATGATTTTATCCAGGGCCTGGTAATCAATGCAGAGTCTCTGGGTTCCATATTTCTTCTGTACGAGCAGGATTGGGCTCCCACAAGGAGATGACCTAGGATGTATGTGCCCCTTATGGATCAGTTCTTGGATCTGTCGCTTGATCTCCTCATTCTCTAACAGAGAGAAATGGTAGAATGGCCCATTGGGTAGTGGTGCGTCGGGGGTCTGATCAATGGGATGCTTGACCTGACAGTGCACAGGTTCCTTGGTAGGTGAGCAGAAGATATCTGAGTAATATTCCATGACCTTATCCACTTGCTTCTGCTATGTGGAGAGGTCGTACATGAAGGCTCTAGATGTGGCTGTGATCTTTCTCTTATTCTGAGAGAAAATCATGAAGAAGACAAACTTCCTTGTCTACGATATGACCTTCTTGCATTGCTAGGCAGAGATCAACGAAATAACACTAGGTGGGACTTCCTCGGGTATCCTACATAATTTCCTGTTCAAAGTAATAATAACACTACGAGGCCTAAACTCATATACAATATGACGTTTCCATAAATACGGTAGGCCCAAAGGAACATTACAAACTTTGAGAGGAGAAACATCACACAATACCTCATCTTTGAAGGGATTGTTGTCATATGACAAAAGACAATGTTGGCTGATGTGGATATCGCTTCCTTGGTGGAGCCATCCGACAGTGTAGGGTTGCGGGTGTGGATTTTTCGGCAGGGAGAGTTGCTTGAAAACCTCTTCTAATATGAGGTTCTTTTGTCTACCACTATAAATGATGAAGCGCAGCAGGGTACCCTTCACCGACATCTCTGAATGAAAAAAGGCGCTCTCCTTTCTCTGGCTTGTCTGTTTCACTGAGCTAGAGCTTGGTGGTAGAAACAATAGCACTGGGTTCTACTTCAATGATCTATGTTCCCATTTCTGTTTATGAATTAGAGTTGTAACCCACATCTGATTCAAAGGTTTTCACCTCAGCCACTAGCAACTACTTTGAGCAGAAATCAACAGTGCTATGCCAGGGGATCTTATGGAAGTTGCACCACTTCATGGTATCTTTCTTTGTCATTCTTATGTCCTTCTTTGCTTGTGGTTTGGACTAGTTGTCCCGAGGTTTTCCATATTTACTCTGTCCTTTTTTCTACGGGTTGGGAGTTCCCTTTCTTGGATTTTTCTATGAGGGTTTCCCAGGCCCAAATTTTCGTGTCTTTTTTTTAACCTTATTCTCTATTTTGACGACATATCGGTAGCCCGCGCCCAAGGAAGATATGTAAAGAAACTCCATTTTTTCCTGTATGTATCTATGTAGACTATCATGATACTTGAGCACCAGATGTCACTCAGAGTCTTTGATACCCATCTTGGTGCGCAAGGTATGGAAGATATTTGTGAACTGGGGCACTTCTTGATCTCTTTCCTGCCGCAGTGTGGTCCATTTTGTGTACAGGTCCTCATAACTTTCGACGGGGTAGTATTGTTCCTTAATAGCATCCTTGAAGGAATCTCGGGTGACTGCAACTATAAATAGTGAGGTTTCATCTGTTTCCTTTTTCTCACATAAATTAAGATTGAGGTGGGATTGATGAGTAGTTAGCTTGTAGTGCCCTGAAATATTTGATGGTTTTACTCTTGTGCAACGATTGACAATCGATTATGATATCCGATAACGGGGTTACGCATGCACCATGGAATAATTGTAGTTTCATTGTTGATTCCTTGTTGGATTAATTGCATGTATGGAATAATTAGATGTTTCCCTTCCGGCTAGAAAATAAAATAAAATTGATTCTATGCACCCTCTTTTGTGTCCTTAAATGATTGATTTAGGATATACTTCTCTTGCGCCATGAAATTTTAAGTTACATGTGTTGGTTATTAGAATGCTTTCGCACCTTGATGTGTTGATGAGGTTGCCTTCAAGTGTGGTGTGTACTTCCTAACACAAGAAAGAAAGAAAAAAAACTTTATGTCATATTGTCACTTTGTTGTTGTAACGACGGGGTAGTTACACCACATGAGACATTTGTGGATCTAGGAGATATTTGTGGATATGAATTCATTATTAGTTATCTTATTTTTTGTATAAATAGGAGTGCCTCCTCCATTCCAAGAGGAGGAATCTTGGAGCATGTTTCCAACTTATGATGGAATAAAATAAAACTTATTTTCACATAAATTTCCATTCTCTAGTTTTAGATGTATAATTCTTTAATTTAGTGTATGATGTTATGGAATAAATTGTTACTTTTTTCTTAGGAGAATGGAGTTCACTCCAAAATAGATCATGGTAGCACTTTATTTCATTATATATTGTTTATTTATTTTATGCAATCTCATGTCTTGTACCTTTGTCTTGTTCATGAACAAATTATCATAGAATAGTTGTTTCTTATGAAGACAAGCTAATTGATAAGTTCAACAGAGGAACAAGAGTGTCGTCCACTACCCTTGATGGAAAAGGCCCTAACTCTCTTACAGCTTCTCACTTAGTTTTTCATAAAAAAACATCATAGTTCCCTGTTTTCCTAGATTGAGTTTCCTTTATGCAAGTGTGATTAAAACCCTCTTTTCAAATACTTTAATTTCATATGTTGACAGAGTATTGTTCTAAGGAGCTTACATTCATTGTAGCATATTTCACCTTGTAACCTGATTTTCTACCAGTGGAAAAATGGGAACCTAGGATTGAAAGAGTTAGGATTTGATTGAATTTTCTTAGCTTAGAGTTAGTTTCATACTCTTTCATTTTTTGTGCCAGCATCATCACAAGCTTATGAGTGTCATTGGTTTATAATTTAATAGAAATCAATTTAAGCAATTAAATTTCCTAACATTTTTGGCGTTGTTGTCAGGGATGATGCTAAGGGATTAGGCGTTAGTAATTTTTTTTTTTTTTTCTCTTTGGTTAGATGGATGTAAAGAAAGAAGCTAACTCATGGTTGAAAATATAACTTGGTGACAACAAAGTCTTAGTAAGCATGAGGGATGTTCGATTACATGTTTGTTTTTAGATTTATAAGTTTTGTTTTGAAGTTTTCTTTCTGTTTATTTCCATAAGATTTCATTTGTTTCTTAAAAAATTGGATTTTGTGGTGCGGTAAGAGTCACCTCATTTACTAACCATTAGCAGAAAGATCTACAAGAAAAGAGACATATATGAAGGAGGAGCTACGAAATTGAGTTTCAGGAGCTATGAAATTGAGGTCTACATAAGAGGTAATTTTTTTCTTAAAATGCTTTTCAAGTTGCCAATTTCAAAAGTACAAGGAGTCACCAGGTTCCTGAGTATGCTCTCTTTTCACGCCTCGTTGTGATCTAGAAGATCAGAAAAGGGAATTTGGAAATAATGTTTTCCTGAATGTCTATTTTCATTCGACATTTTCCAATGTTTTTACGACAAAATTTCTTATTTAAAAAAAAAAAACAAAAAACATAATGATTCTAGAATGTTTTTGGAGTTGATCTAAAATTGTTGATGATTTGAAAATGCTCAAGTTATATCAATTTTTGTCTCCAAATCGCAACTTCTTTGTCTTAGGCTTCTTCATAAATTTTATATATATATATAGTTTGAAAACTTTGCTAAAAAAAATCTAAAAGAATAATAAAAATATTATTTTTCATTTCAATAATATATATATATAAACAAAAAAACTACTATTAAAAAAAATTAAACCCATTAAAAAAAAACAAAAAAACCCACTAGGTTAAAAATAAAACACATAAAAAAACAAAAATAATTAACAATCAAACTATGCAGGCTAAAGTCATATTGGAAAAGTTATAACCATGGCACATTTAAACAAAAACGAGTTTGTAAACAAATTTTACAAAATTATTACAAACAACAATCATATGGTGCATTGGTGTGGCTGCGTTGGTATGGCTCTTGGTTATTGCGTGGTCACATATTCAATTTTATTCCTTGGGATTTGATATGATTCAGCCTTCCCATTTCCCATTTGTGTTCAATTGGTAAAACTGGTGGGCTTGGTTCCATGAGGTCACAATTTCAATTCCTGTGGGTGCCATTACACATTGGATTTAATAATTTTTTTCTCAAAAAGAGGCCGCCACATGGCAACCTCTTATTGGCCCATGTGACGGCCTCTCATTGGTCCACCAATCATCCAGTCACATGCCAAATCACATGTCCAATAATCTTCCACCTTAACAGTCCAGTCATATTCCACATCAACAATCTAGTCAATTGCCACATCATCCTTCATCACTTCCCAGACATCATCTACATCACTTTCCATGTGTATTCCTTTGGTGCTTCCACGTGGAAAACTTGCACATCATTTTCATTGTTTCCTGAAAAACTTCATAATGCAATAACTTCCTCATACAGAGTCTGTTTGCACTGATTCAAGCGTCGTTGGAAATATCTCGACTAGATCTATGTCTTGGAGGCATTTTCATCAACATTTAAGGCTATCAATATTTTGGTCATTTTTGGATTTTGTAGCCAATAGACTTCGAAAATTTTATTAAGAACATCAGATCATCAAAACATGCTTCTAATAATTTAATATGGTTTTTGAATTACTGAAATTGAACATGAAATGAATAAATTATCGCAGAAACACTGACGAGTTGTCCCATGTACCACTTCCTGACAGGTAAAAAGGTGCATTTCAATTTATTTATTTTCCGTGGATTTGTTCTGTTAAGCACCATTTGTTAACTTTTTTGTTTATATCGAATGAAGAAAGACTACTCACCTCTATTGTTCGATAAACTCATGTTTTATTGCAGAATAGTGCTAAGTGTTTTGCAGGTTCCGTGACGATGAACATGACCAATTTATGCACTAGTGAATTTTAAAGACCACACACTCTTGAGAAGACATATGTCTCAATGAAATCATGACGAAGTAAAAATCATTATATTTTGGATCATATCCATTATACCATTGCTACCAAAAGAAGCCTCTCGGAATCCCATTATCTGATGGTTCATTTTCCTTCCTTCTAATCCTAACAGTCCATACATGTTGAAGTCCAAATTTCTAGGTGGTCAACCTTAAACTTTTCATTTTCATACCTCCACTAGATAAGGACTTCAACCCCTTTTTATTTTTCAAGTTTCACACTTTCATTCACCACTAACCCATGAATAAAGTCACTCAGATTATTTATCATGCTGAGTTACCTTATTGTCCTCTTGCTTTTGCCAAATAAAGTCTACTTGATAGTGAAAATATTTCCTCTATGGTCATCTAAATCATTATTTTCTACTTGCGTTGGATGATGGGGGATTCCTTAAGGCCCCCCTTCTAACAATTCTTGACCCATCGACCTCATCACATTCTTTGGGATTGATACTAGAGACCTCTTTAGTACCTTGAGGCTTGAATTCCTTAATGACAAGTTCTCTCGCCGATAAATAATGGGAATACATTAATGTCCCGTATTTGTCAGATCTTCTAGGTGACTCAACATGCAACACATTTATCTATACCAAGTAATATGTACTTGGGCATATTGACTCTAATTGACATTAATGGTTATTAATCTCATGTCGGTTAACAACATTCATTAATCGCTGGTAATCCGACAATTTCTTTCTACGTTCAACCTCAACAACATTTATTCAAATAGATAATAATTGTGCCACAATGCGGATATGAATGACTACTATATGTTTCATGACACTAACAACAACTTGCAATTATGTTCCAATAAATTAAGATTCAGCTCCAGAGTTTAGCACCAATAGAATAGTTCCAGCAATAAGAGGGTACATAAGTTCCAATTTTCTATACATACATCCGACAAGATCATATTATTTTCACTTAAAGATCCATGATCCAACAGTAGCAAAACATTATAGTGATACAATATCTCTTAGATGACTTATCATGTAAGTGGAGGTATGTTGTTTTCTAATATTTAATCAATAAATCCTTGAATACTAAAAGACATGTATTTGGAAAAATTCCCATGCAATATTTCCCTTCCCTCTTTGCTAAATTTCTGAGGACAAAGAAAACCTTCAGTTGGGAGGGGAGGATATTCATCATACCCTACATTCTTATATCATTTATCAATTCCATATTACATAACCTCATCATATTTACCAACATGTTTCTCCCAATTGATTGTTGTTGTTCTTGCAAACACCTTCATTGACTTCCTCTAACGCAACATTGGTTCACATATGAAGTACACATTCCAAAGAAAATCTACCATTTGGAGAATGTTTTCAATGCATTTGACATACGTCAACAGTTTTCTGATGATTATAGTTCCAATTCAAATCTCATTGATTAAAGGATTTACTACAAGAAGTTATTTTTTTTAATTCTATAGCTACAAAAAACTTAAAAGGATTTACTACAACAAGTTAATTTTTGTAATTATATAGCTACATAAAACTTAACTTTCAGCAACTACCAAAAATTCTATACCTACATAAAACTTAACTTTCAATAGCCTATTTTAGGGGCATTAATTATGTAGCTACATAAAACCAAAAACTATGTAGCTACCTATAACAACCTATTTTAGGGGCATATTTTGTTGAATTTTCACTAGGCTAGGCTCAAGCATGAAGTTTATCCTAATTTTAGCATTTTACTTGAACCATAGACAATTGCAGTTACACCATAAACAATTTTCTGTAGTAACCAATATCACAAGAAGAAATACCATGCACAAGTACACAAGAAGTATCCTGGGAAACCCTTCTCAACAAAGGAAGAAAACTCAGCCAATCCTTTGTTATATTCTTCAAGAGAAAGGCCTCCCACACCATAGGCCTAGCACATAAAAGGGTGCTCACAAAACCAAGAAGGCTAGCACCTAAGAGAGGTGCGCACTTCAACCCTAGAATAAGTACTTGCTGAAATTTCCAACATCACATGTGTGTTGTGTTTCCTCAATGGGGAAATCACCTTTATTTATATTAGACTGGACACATTAAAAGTGGTGTCTAATGTCACAATAGGGCCAACCTCAATAAATCATAATATAATTAATAATTACCATATTAATTATCTTTTACATTAATTATGTTTCACTTTATGGTAGGGCCGACTTGTACCCTTTACATCACAATTAAGGTTATACGTAAATCTGACTCTTAGAAAGTATAGCAAGGGATCTCACACAATCACTAGTTCTCGGCCATTAGGAGCACATCCACATGTGCTCATCCAAAGGGATGTACAAGTCAATAGATCTCTATCTCACTGCATCTCGCATAAGAATCATCTAGACACACACTCACTAGTGCTCAGCCACTAGGATCACGTGCACCTATGCTCAGCCACAGGGACGTCCTACTCAGCATATCTCTATCTCACCGAGTCTCACAAGAGAATCATATAGAGTACCGCATTGTCTCAACTCTCTACACAGATGAGAATAGTAAATCCATCACATGGGATCCTTCACCCCTCATAGGGGTACACTTAATTTCATCTCAATCCATAGAGGAACAACACACCCAACTCATGGGCATCCTCACCCCATAGATGGGCACACAACATTTCATCTCCATCTCAGAAAGGAACAACACACCCATCTCATGGGCACACCCAAATCATGGGCTCTCTCCAGGGATGATTTTAGGGGCTAAATTTCGCTCATGGGCTAATTTTCCATGGTTTTTCCAAAAATGAGATTTGTTATTTTAAAAATTATTCACCCAAATTCTATAGGATAAAATTATTTTACCTTAAAAATCGCCAAAATTTTATAAAAACTATATAAAATCCTTAGAAATTTGAATATTTTTACAAAAATATCGCCAATCATTTATAGTTGGCATATGAAAGATTAGTAAGATTTGCCAAGGTTTCTACATTTTAAAATAAATTTCCATCCTTAAAATCATCCATGGCTCTCTCATAGGTTGAATCACTCAGTCTGTGTCCTAGAGGATGTCTCATGCAGTTGTAATCATCAACACTCCCTCTCAGCTAGGGAGGCATTCTCCACTAGACCAAGTCTCTCACGAAAGTACTTGAACTTCATCTTGGTTGTAATCATCAACACTCCCTCTCAGCTAGTGTTGGCACAGGGGAAGACCCAGGGTTCAACCTCAAGAGTGCACCAAAAATACCTAGCTACTATCCCTTTCGACAACACCTGTGAGGCAGATGTAGTCTCACCCAAAGCAGCTATGTGGGGGTTGTAGGACAGAGATTTCTACAACTAGAAGGAATGTAAAGTGGTTCAAAGGGATTGACACACAACGATCTAGTATTCTTTATCTTCCTAGTATCTATTGTGCAATGTATATATTTCAGATATAACATAGTAATGCAATAGCAGTAAAGCAACAATAAAGAACATAACACCAATCACACATACAACACAAGATATACGTGGTTCACCCTCTCTCTAGGGCTACGTCCACAGAACTGTGCTTTATAATGTATTAATATGGAAGCATACAGTTCTGATCTACGCTCTTGGCCAACAGATCTCCTCTCTTATTCTCTCTATCTCTCCCCTTCTTATGCACCCAGCTACAGGACTTAACCTTTGCACCCAGCTAAAGGTCATACAATACCAGAAGGCTCTCACTCTTAGCTCTTCTCTCTCACACAATATTACTTACAACAATAATCATAACATCAACAACCAACAATAACAACAACAACCCAACCCAGGTCCTCTTGACCTTTATTTATACATTACAATAGCTCACCGACATCTTTAGGTCGAAACCTAGGTGTCAAAACCATAGATACAAAACCCCTAGGTGTCTAAAACCCTAGTTTAACTTGACTCGTGTTTTCATGGCTTCACCATCCTATCTTTCCTTCTCACGTGGTGCTCCAAAGAATCTGATGGTGGCTTCTTCCTCTTTCTGAGATTTCCATGATCCTTCTTTATTTCTTATTTGTCATCCTCGATCTCCTCATCCAACGAATTGCTTTCTCGGACTTCTCTCCTTCTTTTCTACTCTTTTTCTCACTTTGACCCAGTAACAGTCACTGTGTCTTCTGCAAAGCTCACATTTTGCGTTTTCTCCCTTGTTCTTCGCTTATTTTCGTAACCAAGGGCCAACAGGCCCCCAACACTCACCTGTGACTCATCCCGAGGCACTTCAAGTATGATCTTTCTGTTTTACTTCAACTTCAGACTGCACAGTGCAACCTTTGCTTTCCTCTCTATGCCTCCTTTCATTCTCCTATGCAAACTATCTTTTCTGTGTCTGGTACCCAGTTTAAACTGCACCTGATACCTAGACCCTTTTTCTTATGCCTTTACTTAGAGTTGTGAGGCAGCTGGTTGTCATAGTACAACTTCAGTCAGCTCCCATTCACTAATCCATCCTTCCATTCTCCCTTCAAAGTATTCAACTATGTAGCTCCTCCTTCTGTAACATAGGAGATCTCATATGGCCCGAGCCAATGCGTTATGAACTTCCCAGGATGGTTGATGAACTTACTCTCATATACCAGCATGAGATCACCTTGCTTGAATTCCTTATTCTTGATGTGAATATCATGATAGGCCTTCTCTCGTTCCTTCTGTACTTGCTGATGGAAACCTGCAATAAATATGTCTTCTTCGAGTTCAATCAACTGCGCGAGCCTCTCTTGAACAACACCACCATCATCCATATCTATAAAGGCAACAATTATTAAGCTTGGCACAAGGTTGTTGGTCACTATAATTGCTCAATTAATTTCAAACAACCAAGTGAAACATAAATTATCAACCCAGGGAAGTCTTTTGTTTCAAAGATAGCTGCGCACTATATATGCTCAATTCCAAAAGCACTTAGTGTTGTAGTAAAGAAAT
>ML794747.1:133425-170073 GCA_009831015.1 Picea engelmannii | reverse complement strand
AAGCATGCAATAATGAGAAAGGACCTTATATACCTTGGAATGATCAGATGTAGTGATATTATGAGTCTAAACACTAGTGATGAAGGGTATAACAATGGCAAAAAGTATGGGCAAAAAGGGTACAATATGTGGTCCTAACAAAGGTATTCCATTGGGACAACACCTTTGAGGCCATAAACCAACTTGAAAGGGCTGTGCATTGTTAATTTTTTACAAGTGGTTCTATAGGCCCAAAGTACTGTTGGTACTCTTAATCCTAGTCATCCTTGTTCACGCTGAAAATCTTTGTCAGCTTTGTCTCCAAGATCTTGTTGAATGCTTCCACTGTCCCATTTTTTTGTGGATGGTAAGGTGTGCTCTTCTGATGGTGGAATGAAAATTCCTCAGTTAGGGCTTCAATTTTTTTATTTATGAAATGTGTGCCTTGATCACTCATAAGGATCTTTGGGCATCCAAACCTGGTTATGATGTCTTCAAATATGAAGCCTGCAACTGTATTTTCACTACATTCCTTAACTTCTCTGGCTTTCTCCCATTTGGTCAAGTATTTTCTTGTTGTAATTATGTACCTTGCTCTTGTGTGCTTCCCTGGCGGGTTTATAGGTCCCACAAAATCAATGGCCCATTTCTCGAATTCTTGTAGGTTCATTTATGGTGCTAGTGGAATTTCATCTCTTATGGAGGTTTTCCCAACTCTTTGGCATACATCCTAGGCTTTGTAATAGTCTTTAGCATCTCTATGTAAGGTAGGACACCAAAGGCCAGCTCTAAGAACCTTCTACGCATTTGTTTTCCCGGCGCAATTTCCTCCTGCGATGCCTTCATGAGCTTCCACGAGGATCATCAATCATTATTCTTCCATAACATATCCTCTCAATCTCTCATCAGGTCCCATCTTGTATAGTTGTCCAACTATAAGCAAAAAGTCGGCAGTGTGCACTACAAGCTATTTCTTCTAAGGAATTGTTTACTGCTTAGGGGCCATTTTGGTTGACAGGAACTAGACTATCTCTGTGAAGTGGTCATAAATATTTCTAATGGAAAATAATTGTGCATCTGGTAGTGTATCCTCCAAACTAGTGGGCTCTTCTCCATGTTCCAACCTTGACAAGTGGTCAAGACCTTTGTTCATTCTTCCTGGTTTTACTATGATATCAAAGTCATATTCCTGAAAGAGCAGAAGCCATATGCATATTCTCCCCCCCAACATTGGCTTGTTGACTAGGTATTTCAGCTTGGAGTGATCAATAAAGATTTTAAAGTGTCCTTCCAACAAGTAGTGGTGGAATTTCTACAGTGCATACACCATGGCTAACCCTTCTCTCTCAGTGGTGGTGTAGTTGACCTTTGTAGTTGATAGCTTCCTGCTAGAAAAATATAATGGATGGTCAATATCTCCTTCACCGGGTTGTGCTAACAAAACTCCTAATACAATGGAAGATGCATCGACATGTACATGAAATTCCTTACTCCAATCTGGAAAAACCAGAATGGGTGCAGTAACCATTTTCTGTTTCAGTGTGTCGAAGCTCTGTCGGCACTCTTCTGTCCATTGAAACTGATAATCTTTCTTCAGCAGCTTCTCCATGGGTGTTTTAATCTGGGCATATCCTTTAATGAACTTCATGTAGTATCATGTGTGTGCCAGTGCAGTGCGCAACTGTGTGACTGAAGTTGGAGGGGGTAGATCAACTATAATGGCAATTTTATATGGATCTACTAGCAATCCTCGCTTGCATACAATATGACCTAAGAGTACTCCAAATGGTGAGAAGAAGATGCACTTCTTCAGATTCAAGGAAATTTCACACTACCTACATTTATCCAACATTAGCCTTAGACATTCAATATGGTTTTTCAATAGGCTAAAAATAGTCCAATCATCCAAATATGCTTCTAGAAATTTATGCAAGAACTCCTTGAATGCTTCAACCACCACCCTGGAAAAGATGGTTGGGGCATTCTTCAATCCAAATGGAATCACTGTATACTGGTAGGATCCCCATTATGTTTCAAATATGGTCTTGTGGAAATCTTCCTTGTAAAGCCGGACCTGATGGTATCCTGAAAATCCATCTATAAAAAAATATACTTCCTGTCCTCCCACATTATCTAATACTTCGTCAGTGAATGGTGTAGGGAAGGGATCATGCAAATAGGCATCATTCATCTTCCTGAGGTCTATGCATATCCTTATCTCTCCTATATTCTTGTCTTGCACCACCATAGGGCTAATCCATTCTGATTCCTCCACAGGTTCTATAATTCCTACTTCCATCATCCGGTCGAGCTCAATCTTCATTTTCTCCTTATATTTGGGGTTTAGTCTGTAGGGTGTCTGTTTGACTGGTCTTGCATCTGGTTTCAAATGGATCCTCATCTCTCCCATAGGCCCTTTAATGCCCGTGATATCAGTGAGCTTGGTTGGAAACAAGTCCTGATATTCATGTAGTAATTCTGTAATCTTGTCAATAGTGGCAGCATCCCAATAATCTCCAACAATGGAAAGATTCGGTGTCTGTTCTGTTCCAATATTGACCTTAATCTTGATTGGTTGTCCAATGAATGGTAACTCAACTCCTGGTCCTTCCACATCTCTTTGGCCTTATGTTTCTGTGATGTTCACCTTTCTTGGATCATCATCTTCATCAGTGTTGATGTTGTAACAACCTTGCAATTTCTGTAGAGGCGCAGTCTAATCGTCCTCTTCTTAATCCAAAGGGAGGTTAGATTCCTCATTGAATACTTTTTGTCTTAGAATCTGCAATGCTCGATCTACTAAAGGATACTAACTTTCAAATAAGAAGGTGGTTACAAAATTATGAGTCATACCTTCCCAATCTATAGTGATGAGGCACAGCTCTGCTTGAAGGTACCAGTTGATAAGTGTCATGTCTAGTGTGTTAATGAATTTGTGCACCCATTTCTCTTGAGGGATGTTTCTCTAGGTTGCCTCGCAACTTTTCACATGGTCCTTTGGGTAGATTCGACCTGCGTATCGATCTTCATAGCCTTCTACCTATGATGAGAACAGCGTTGTCATCAAGGTACAACATTGCACCCAATATTTAATGTTGTTTTTGTGTGTCCCCCACCATCTTGTTGGGGTTTCTTTTAGGGCCTCATCCATCGCCAACAATATTTGTTGCAATGGTACACTTTCTTCAAAGTCCGACAAGAAGGTTTCTAAAGGATTCATACCATCAAAGGTGGGTAAGTTACTTACTATTGTGCTGATCCATTGAACTTCTCTGGTTAATTTAACACATCTTCTTGTAGATACTTCATACATTTTATTCTGCCAGTTTTCCAGTGCTTCTTCTGAGTCTGAGGAACATGTGTTGTCACTTCACCAGCTTAGGTTTCCATCGATCGTAGGATTAATGTAATCCTATTGTCTAACTGTTAATTTGTATATGTTTTCCAGTTCATATGCGTGGTCTTGTTCTCTGATGGGCTCTGTGTATCTCTGTCCTTCATCTGGATCTAAGGGTGCAATGACCCTAAGGCCATATCTTTCAAATGTCATTCATATTTTCTTTAGATCAACCATAGTGGAATTATTGAAATCCCAATCAATTCCTAACAACGCAGGGTAAGGACAGCTATAATCAACTATCTCAATTACCTCAAAATCTACAAACGTTCTTACTCCGTCGATGTCCACAAGGACATATTCCAGTATACCAAAGGGGCTTACAACTTGTTGATTAACCATTCTAAGCCTGATAGGGGAATATATCAACTTAGGTTTTCCCATTAGTGCCTAGGTTTTCTTCATCATGACATTGAACTCCGACCCTAAGTCGAGGACCACATAGTCTATATCATATTTTCCTATCTAAGCATTCAAATGTAATTCCTTATTTGTCCTTCTCTTTTTAGCGATTTGGTGTACTTCCCTATTCAGTAAGGGGTCTATATTTCCTATCTCATAATTTCTAATTAAATTTTTTAGTTCTTGGACAACGCTCTCATCCTGAATCAACTTAATACAAGTATATAAATTTTCCATGAGCTTTCTTACCTCTTTTCCTTCTCTTGGTGAAGCAGACTGATCAAATGCCTGAGGCATCCTATATTCTCTCACTTCTGGTTGTGTTTTTTATGAAGAGACTTGGTCTGCTTTGAACTCTTTTCTTTCCTCCTCAAATATTTGTCTTTCTTTCTTTGCATCAAAAGTTTGGGTCTTCTCTGCATCTTTTGTAACTCCTGAGTCTTATGTAGTCTTTCCTTGGGTCAATCTGTCTTCTCCGGTAGTAGTGCCTCCTCTAGTTATAACAGTGACTCTATGGTCTTCTCCGCGAGGTTCGACATATATCAATTGTACTTGCGAGTTCTGCTGAGGTCCTCTTCTCTCCTAAATCTTAGCTAGAAGCACAGGACAATCTTCTATAACATGCTAAAATGAGTTGCAGTAGCTGCAAGTAGTACAAGGGTTCTGAAAGTCCCTTGTAAGGTGTCCTAGATGTGTGCAGTTATAACAGATGATCTATCATCGGCCTCGATCCATACCTCATCCTCCTCCTCATCCTATGAATCCACCATGAGGGTTGAAGTTTCCTCTCCTAGGGGAGTTGTACTGCGTAGTGTTTCCCTTTTGCTGTACTTCACCTTGAATTTTGTATAATCTCTTTACCTTTCATGCATGAGATCGTAATCCCTATAATCCCTATCATCATGTCCCATAGACTTACAGAATGTGGAATATAAATTCCTAGGTGTTTGAACATATTTTTTCATGTAATAGCACTCACCAGTACGATGTCTGTTTTGGAATACTTCGCACCAGGGTAAGGTGAATTGCTTCAAAGGGATCGAAGTTCCAGAGGCGAAGCAATCATGGAATAGGGGAAAATGTTCTTTATCATAGACCTCTAATCTACATCTGAAACACCAGATGTCTTCTCTTTTATCTTTTCCCTTGTCTTTCTTAATATCTTCGACTTGCAGGGACAAACTAGTTAGCTGACTAAATATCTAGCTCATACCTGAACTGGATTCTCCCATAGGGGATGATTCTAGCTTCATGGAAATCTCGAGCACCTCATCATGTGAAGAAATATTCTATTGCATCAGAGGAACTCTGATGTGTGGTAACAAGACAACAATGAACCACTCTTTGTTCTGCTCAGCTGAGATCTGAAAATTCAATCGGCCTGTTAAGGTCTTAAATCTATGGTAAAATTCCTAGACAAGCTCAGCTACCTTCTATTTGATCTCTTTCATCTCTGTAATACACTGTGACTCTGAATTGGGTTTCTTGAGATTTGTATTCAATGCATTCTTAATTTCATATAGTGGCTTAGGTTGTGCAAGTCCTTGGACAAGCTTCATGTACCAGCTTAGTGTGCGATATCGAAGGGTAGTACTAAATTGGGTTCTTTTAACTTCTTCATCGATGACATTTTTAATATTCCATATGGCTTCACATAGGAACCAGTGCTAATTAGGGTCTTTAGACCCATCTCCCCTTAATATAGGGAGCCTCATCTCGTCTGCCATAGATCTTCCTAGGTTTCGTGTTTGAGTATGTGGTGGACTACTAGTGACAGTGCTCTAAACACTCTGGTGACTTGGATTACTCTGATTTCTTAATGCTGCTGAGACAACAAGAGAATTAATAGTACTTACCTCAGTAGTCTGCGCAGTTCCTAAAGTTTCAGGCTCGAACCGGCGAGGTTCTTCATCTTCCTCTTCCTCTACCCTAGCGGGTTCTGAATGCTCTTTGTCTGTTAGGTATGCCTCTTCTCCACTGTAGAAACCCTCATCCCCATATTTCTACTTAAATAAGTTCGCAAGATGAACTTCTTTGAATTCTCTCCCACTGCACGTATATCCAGCCTCTATGTCGATGTCGCTTTCTGAATTCTTGAACATTAGCTCTTTCCAAATCCAACCAATCTACTGGACCTTCAATATTTTATTCTCATACAACAACATCTTGATACTCAACTTCAGAAAATGTAAAAAATTTCCTTTGGGTCCCTTGAAGAAATATCTCTCTGCTTGGCTATGTGACTCTACAGTGTCAACAGAAAACTCAGTGATGTACCCTCCAATGGTGCTATCAAACCAGTGATCTACTTCTTGTTACACGACACTATCAACTCTCTTGACCTTCTTGATCAACGTCGACGTCCAAACTACAGGAGGTCTAGATCTTATCTCAACCTAGGTATCTCCTAACCTAGTTAACCACTCATATAGCTCTTGATGGACTCCTCCAAAGAAAATATCATGTATATCAGTAAAGATATATCTCTCTAACCAATACTCTGTGCTAATATTAGGGTTCTTGTTTTGGGCTTCAACGAAGTCCTTTTATTGATTCTCTATCAACTTATGAATATTTGTCTTTGATGGGAACCACCTTGACATTCCCTCAAGAAGATTCTTGTCCTGACAACAGAACCATTTGTTGGCACAGGGTCAGACCCAAGGTTCAACCTCAAGAGCGCACCAACAAGCCCTAGCTACTGACCCTTTCGGTAACACCTGCGAGGCATATGTAGTCTCACTCGAAGCAACTATGTGGGGGTTGCAGGATAGATATGTTTACAACCATAAGGAATGTAAAGTGGTTCAAAGGGATTGACACACAACGATCTAGTATTCTTTATCTTCCTAGGAACTACTGCGCAATATTTCATATCTAACATAGTAATGCAATAGAAATAAAGAAACAATAAATAACAGAACACCAATCACACATACAACACAAGATATACGTGGTTCACCCTCTCTCTAGGGCTACGTCCACATAACTGTTATTTATAATGTATTAAGATGGAAGCATACAGTTTTGATCTGAGCTCTTGGCCAATAGATCTCCTCTCTTCTTCTCTCTATCTCTCCCCTTCTTGTGCACCCAGCTACAGGACTTGACCTTTGCACCCTGCTAAAGGTCTTACAATACGAGAAGGCTCTCACTCTTAGCTCTTCTCTCTCACACAATATTACTTACAACAATAATCATAACATCAACAACCAACAATAACAATAAAATCTCAAACCAGGTCCTCTTGACCTTTATTTATACATTACAATAGCTCACTAACATCTTTAGGTCGAAACCTAGGTGTCAAAACCCTAGATACAAAAACCTTAGGTGTCTAAAACCCTAGGTCAACTTGACCTGCGTTTTCATGGCTTTGCCAGCCCATCTTTCCTTCCTTATCACACGGTGCTCCAAAGCATTTGATGGTGGCTTCTTCCTCTTGATGAGTTTTCCATGATCCTTCTTTCTTTCTTATCTGTTATCCTCGATCTGCTCATCCAACGACTTTCTTTCTTGGACTTCACTCCGTCTTTTCTGCTCTTTTTCTCACTTCGACCTAGTAACAATCACTGTGTCCTCTGGGAAGTTTTCATTTTTCCCTTTCTCCCTTGTTCTTCTATTACTTTTGTAACCAAGGGCCAACATCTAGGGAGGTATTCTCCACCAGGCCAATTCTCTCACATAATTACTCGAACTTCATCTTGGCAAGCAACTTGGTGAAGATATCTGCAATATGCTCATGTGTAGGAAGGTATTTCACGTGTACTGCTTTCCTCTACACCATGTCTCTGATATAATGATATTTTATCTCAATGTGTTTTGATATATCATGAAACAAAAGGGTTCTTAGAGAGATTCACAAAACTCTTGTTATCAGAATGAATAATGGTGGGATCCATCTCGTGATCAAATAAATCTATCAGGATCTTGTGAAGCCACATTGCTTCGCGGACTGACACACTCAAGGCTCTATACTCTGCTTCTGTGGTACTCAAGGCCACCGAGCTCTGTTTCATGATGCACCAGGAAACCGTGGTAGAACCCAAGGTAAAAAAACAACTGGATGTGCTCTTTCAATCCACCGTTCTCCCTGCTCAATCTGTATTGACATATCCCTACAAACTCAATTCTACACTAGAGGCATATCTCAGGCCATATCCAACTGTGCCTCGTAGATATCTCAATATGTGCTCCATTTCTATATAGTGAGTCTGTCTCGGATGACTCATGAACTGAATAAGTACATTGACTATATACAATATATCAGGTCTAGTGTTAACCAGATACATCAATGAACCAATTACTTGTCAGTACAACTATGGATCAATCTCTCCTGAGTCAATAGAAGCATAAATCATTTTCTTCAAATCCATTACCATCAGTGTAGGAATGGATTTGCACTCTATCATACTAAACTTATTCAATATCTCCATTGTATATTTTCCTTGAATTAGGAAATTCTCATCAGACCTATTCCATACTTCTAGTCCCAAGAAGTAGTGCATCATACCTAGATCCTTCATCTCAATTTTTTCAGTCAATGCTTGCTTGCATTCAGAAATAAGTCTCTCTGAACTGGTGAGGAATAGGTCATCCACATATAGGACCAAGATTAAGCACTCGTTGCCAACAATATGATAATATAGGTTTGGATCAAAAACACTCTTGTTGAAACCCAAACTCATCAAGAATCCATCCATTTTATCATACCAAGCATGAGGTGCTTGCTTTAGTCCATACAATGCTTTCTTTAGCCTACACACATGATATTTCTCAATGTGTATCACGAATCCTTGGATGTGTATCCTCCTCCATTATCTGATCTTAGTACCTTGATCTTTCTTCCGGTCAGGTTCTCAACCTGAGCTTTGAATTCTTGAGATTTTGCAAGGACTCCATCCTTGTTCTTTATGAATTAAATCCAATTTTTACTAGAGTGATCATCTATGAAGAGTACATAGTACAAATATCCATTCAGGGAGGCAACAATCATTGGTCCACAAACATCTAGATGTATCAAGTCCAAGATTTCCTTGGATATATTGTCACCACTCAAGAATTACCATTTAACATTCTTTCCAATAACACAACCTTTGAAAACACCTTTATGTTGAATATGTATCTCTGGAAGGCATGATACCATTTTCCATAGAGCTAGGAGAGCTCTATAATGAATGTGAGAAAGTATCCTATGACATATCTCACTCAAGCTGATAGTATCATGTAATAGGTCTTGGATTGGTCTTGTGGTCAATCTGTATAAGATGTTTTCTCGAACACCAATTACTTTGGCAGTATTTATATGTGATTCCTTTTGCCATGCAAGAAATCTTCATCCAGAAAAGGTAATTTTGTAGCCTTTGTATTCTAAGGCAGAAATGGAGACAAGGTTCCTCTTCATCCTAGGTACATATATTACTTCATTTAGTTTAATCTGCATGTCATAATATAGTTGGAAGGTATAAGTTCCAACCCCTTTCACATTATATATGTCATAATCTCCGAGGACAACATGTGTATTGGTCTCTTTATTAACAAGATTAGTCAGATGATCTCTAAAACCATTCATGTGCCTGGAGGCACCACTGTCAATTAACCAAGTATCATCATTAGTAGGAACCATACCTAAGATTGATGAAATGTTGATGTCTTCATCTCTCTGAAGTCTTGGCTTCTAGGAATTGTGTTTTCTTGATTCATGAAGCTTGTATTCCATCATAGTTTTGTTCATCATATTTTTAGATTCTTCACAAACCCTTGTCAACTAGGCTAGAGAACCTAATGGCTAGGCTAGGATAGCAACCTTAGGTTTTTTGGGGTGTATGAATGCCAACAATAATCCTTGAAAATTATAAGAACACTGGTGAGCTAAAGAGATCCTTCAATGAGTTGCAGAAACCCTAATTCTAAAATTTCTACAGAAAATTGTGAAACCCTAGAAACCCTAGGGAAAAAATACAAAATGCTCGAAAATGCAATATGAAGCTTGTTGGAGGTGAACTGAAGGAGGCCATACACTCCTGTACAAATTTTATCCCCAACATCCAATTTTAAGGTGTTGAAACACCTCATAAAAGGAGGGTCATATGGAATTGTAGTGAACCCTAGAGGGTCGTACAGAACTGCAGAAGAAAAAGATGACTAGCTATGAATGCTTGTGCAATGAGTTCTTCAAGACCTATTCTCTGAAACCATGTTGAATTTTCACTAGGCTAGGCTCAAGCATGAATTTTATTCCAATTTTAGAATTTTACTTAAACCATAGATAGTTGTAGTTACACCATAAACAATTTGCTGCAGTAACCAAGATCACAAGAAGAAATACCATGCCCATGTACACAAGAAGTATCCTAGGAAACCCTTCTCAAAAAAGGAAGAAAACCAAACCTAAGGGAATAAAACCAAATTGATTCTTCAAGAGAAATGCCTCCCACACCATAGACCTAGCACACAAAAGGGTGCTCACAAAACCAAGAAGGCTAGCGCCCAAGAGAGGTGCGCACTTTATCCCTAGAATAAGTACTTGCTGAAAATTCCAAGATCACATGTGTGTTGTGTTTCCTCAATGGGGAAATCACCTTTATTTATATTAGAATGGACACATCAAAAGTGGTGTCTATTGGCACAACAGGGCCAACCTCAATAACTCAAAATATAGTTGATAATTACCATATTAATTATCTTTTACATCAATTATATTTCACTTTATGGTGGGGCTGACCTGTACCCTTTAAATCACAGTTAGGGTTACAGGTAAATCTCACTCTTAGACAATATAGCAAGGGATCTCACACACCCACTAGTGCTCAGCCACTAGGGGCACATCCACATATTCTCATCCACAGGGATGTCCAATTCAACATATCTCTATCTCACTATGTCTCACAGGAGAATCATCTAGACACACACTCACTAGTGATCATCCACTAGGATGACGTCCACCTGTGCTCAGCCACAAGGAAGTCCTACTCAACAAATATCTATGTCACTGAGTCTCACAGGAGAATCATCTAGATTACCACATCATCTCAACTCTCTACATAGAGGAGAATAGTAAACCCATCACATGGGATCCTTCACCCCTCATAATGGTACAAATTGTTTCATCTCAATCCAGAGAGGAACATCACACCCAACTCATGGGAATCCTCACCCCACATAGGGGAACACAACATTCCATATCTATCTTAGAGAGGAACAACACACCCATATCATGGACACACCCAACTCATGGGATCTCTCCCAGGACGACTCACTCAGTTTGTGTCTTGGAGGATATCTCACACAACTATAATCATCAACATATTTTTCGTACAATAATTTCAAGCAAATGAGGCTGAAAGGATTAAATGGTTGATATGCACATTACTGGTCATTATTTTGAATGTGTTCATATGGTTGACATTTCAAGTTTATTATTTGTTGTAGCAAGAAGAAAAGTAAAATGAAAGTCTTTCCACACAAGAACCAACACTTGCAATACTTATGGTTGTCACACAAGAACCAACCATAAGAAGCAGTTGCCACATAGATATTTAAAATAAATAAAAAATCCATAACATAGTTTAGGAAAATCAATGCAATGTTGCACGAGGACATGCAAAATCTTCAATTGGGGGGAATGTTGGGTCACCAAAATACCACCTTTATACCAACCTTTTGCTTCACTTTTATCCATATTCCTCTTTCCCATAACCTTACATTAAGACCATTTTCATGATTACATATGGGTTTAGACTTATTATTTTCCAAATCATTTATTTTAGTACTTTGAGTGAATTTGTGATTAAATACTAGAAAAATAACATGGTTTAACTTATATATCAAAGTTGTATGAGTTCTATGATGTTTACAGGTGTATTTGAAGACTCCAACAAAGTCATATTTGACCACCAAGCCTCAAATTCGAATTTCCTCTTCAACCCATTGAAGGTTTGATGAATATTTGGAGATTCACTCAAGCATCTTGGATGGAGAAGAATCATGAAAGAGATAGGATTTGTAGAGATATTACTTTCTAGGTGTTATCATATGGCTGTAACCACATGAGACATTTGTGGATCTAGGAGAGATTTGTGGATCTGAATTCATTATTAGTTATCTTAGTTTTTTATAAATAAGAGTGCCTCCTCCATTCCAAGAGGAGGAATATTGGAGAATGTGTCCAACTTATGATGGAATAAAATAAAGTTTATTTTCACATAAATTTCCATTCTCTAGTTTTATATGTAGAATGTTTTAATTTAGTGTATGATGTTATGGAATAATCTGTTTCTTTTTTCTTAGGAGAATTGAGCTCACTCAAAAATAGATCATGGTAGCACTTTATTTCAATGTATAATGTTTCTTTATTTTATGCAATCTCAATTATTGTACCTTTGTGTTATTCATGAACAAATTATCATAGAATAGATTTTGCTCATGAAAACAACCTAATTGATAAGTTAAGCAGAGGACCAAGAGTTCCATCCACTACCTTTGATGGAAAAGGCCCTAACTCTCTCACAACTTCTCACTTAGTGTTGCATCAACAAGCATCATAATTCCCCATTTTCCTAAATTAATTTTCCTTTATGCAAGTGTGATTAAAACCCTCTTTTCAAATATTTTAATTTCATGTGATGACAGAGTAATGTTGTAAGGAGCTTACATTCATTGTAGAATATTTCACCTTGCAACATGATTTTATACTAGTGGAGCAATGGAAACCTAGGATTGAAAGAGTTAGGATTTGACTCGATTTTCTTAGCTTAGAGTTAGTTGCCTACTCTTGCATATATTGTGTTGGCATCATCACAAGATTACGAGTATCCTTGGTTGATAATTTAATATAAAACAATTTAAGCAATTAAATTTCCCGACAATTGCAATTGTTATAGCGGTTTTTTTGATACTTTCACTGAAGTGTAGTGGTTGTCATATTATTTTCTTTTCCTTTCCACTTATTCTTCCCCTAATTTGAAGCATCTTGGTGGTGTTTCTATTTAGAACCAATTGGATTTCCTTTCTTATGGCACATATTCTTTAAATACTATGCTTTCACACAATCCTAATGATCAATCCCTCTTTGTTTGAAGAACATCACTTAATTTTTCAAAGGACTGTGTAGACCCCTAAGACACTTGAGGAATACATTTTGGTTCTTAGAAAAGATACCCAACATGATCGCCATCTTCTTGAATTTGGTGGCATAATCTTGCACACTCTACCCTTGCCTCTACCTGAAGTGATTCCAATGGATCCATTGGTCCTCTACATACCCAATAGGGTAGAACTATAATCCAGGTGGATCGCTGGCCACCCACCTATTCCACTGGCTCAAAGAACAATTTTCATTTTGGTAGTTGTTTTCTATTTTTTCAGGTCCTAAACTTCCAGGGCCATTTTGAGGGCCTAAACAACATTTTTTGGGCATGACACAGTCACACTATAGGATTTAGCTAAAGCATGATGGAAACATGTGTATTTCTCAGATAGTTATTTCCAATGAGCTATCATGCTCCTAAAATAGATATTGTATGCAAAAGTTATGACACTGCGAAGTTGATGTACCAACTTACCCCATTGGGGCCCACATGAATTTTGGCGTTTCATCTCCTAGGGTTAGGTTTTTGGATGTTTATAGTTTTCTCATTTATGATTTATTTTAAAAAGGCCTTTTGATCCTCATTGTAACCATGTTCTTGCGAATGAGAATAGTCGTCACATCTGTTCTCATAGATAAGTTCCCACCGTTCAATCAAGTTTGTTTCATTCTGCATTTTTATAGTTTTGGCATATTCTCTTTATTAATAGAATTCAATTTTTACTGTATCTCTATGTACTTATTTTCTATACATCTATATTTTATTTCATTCAATTAATAAATCTAGATCAATGGTATCAGAGTGGTCTTCTCTTTATTTGTTTCTATATACATGTCCCCAACAAGGGCAAAGTATAAGGTGTTGGGACTCGAAGTGGTTGAGCCCTTGCAAGACCGTCCTCATCAATTACAATGGGAGCCCATAGCATAAGAAAAGAGATAGGATGGAGTAGGAGATCCTTTTAAAAAATTTCTCGCGGAAGCTCTCACGTGACAAAGGAATGCAATCATGGATAACTTTGCATAGATCCTTCAATTGTTGCCAACAAGAGACCCATCTTCATCAAGTGGCCACGCCGCCTCCTTCAAGGTACAAGTCAATTTTGATATTCCCTTATTTGAAGTTATGATAGATGTAGATGTTGTAGATAAATGGCTCAATCTGTTAGAAGGGTATCTTTCAGTCCATAATTTTTTTGATAGAGAAAATATTACCTTTGCGCTCCTTAAGTTTGTCCCCCATGTTAAGGATTGGTGGGAAATGTATTGTGAGCAAAGGGCCAATGAGGAATATGAAATATTTGTGATCACCCCCACTTGGGATTATTTTAGCGATGTTAGTAAGGAACAATACTACCATGTTGGAAGCTAATGAGGATCAGTATATGAGATGGACCACACTACGATAGGAAAGGGACCAGAAAGTACCATATTTCACAAATATCTTCCATACCATGCACATCAACATGGGCATTAAGGACTATGAATGACATCTAGTGATAAAGTACCATGATTGTCTTCTTAGATACATAAAAAAAAATGGATTTTCTGGAAATCTCATCACTGGGTGCGGCATATCGATGTGTTGTCAAAATTGAGAAGAAATTTAAACAAAAGAAGTGAGAGTTTGGATCTACAAATTCCTCACAAAAGAATCCAGGAAAGGTGGCCCCAACCCACAGAACAAAGGATAGAGAAATGATGGACCCCCTCAGGACAACCAGTCCAAGCCGCAAAAAAGAAGGGTAATGAGGAGACAAAGAAAGACACTGGAAAGTCGTTTGAATTCCATAAAATCCCCTAGCATAACACTGATGAATGTCGCTCGAAGAAGTCATCAATGGTCTAGATGAAAGCCTCAAAGTTAGAGGTAGGTTTCGACTATGAATCAGATACAAACAAAGGGAAGCAGATCATTGATAGAGAACCCAATGCCATTGTCGCTACCACCAAGTTCTATCCAAGTGAACCATAGGAAGGTCAATACCATTTTCACTCACAAATGTGAGTGAAGGGTGCTCCACTGCATTTCATTGTCGATAGAAGAAGTTAAAAGAGCATGATTGTATCAAAGGTTGTCAAGCGGTTGAACCTACCAACGACACCAAACCCGCAAACCTACACCATCGGGTGGCGTTGTCGGGTAATATACCTCTGCATCAACTAACAGTGTCGTCTGCCTTACAACATCAAGCCCTTCAAGGATGAGGTATTGTGTGACATTACCCCTTTTAAATTTTGTGATGTTCTCTTAGGCCAACCATATTTGTGGAAATGACATGTTGTATATGATTCTAAACCTTGTAGTGTTATTATTACTTTGGGTAGAAAATTCTACAGGATACCAGAGATATCTCCACCTACCACTATTTCTTTTATCTCTGCTAAGGAATGCATGAAGGTCATTTACCAGACCAGGAAATTTTTCTTCTTTAATATTCACTCAAAAAGTGAACAGAAGGTCACAACCATATCCATGGCCTCTTCACAGGTCCTCTCCACACAACAAAAGTAAGTGAACAATATCGTGGAAGAATAAAAATACATATTCTCCTCACCCACCAGGGTGTCACACCATTGTTAGTTCAAGAATTCAATCGACATAACCCCCAATGCACCTCTACCAAATGGGCCAGTATATTTCTTCTCTCTGATGGAAAATGAGGAAATTAAGTGATAGATACAAGAGTTGCTTAAAAATGGGAACATCCGACCAATCTCCTCACCCTACAGGAGCCCAATTGTACTTGTACAGAAGAAATATGGGACATTGTGACTCTATATTGATAACATGGCCCTAAAAAAAATCACAGTCATGAACCAGTACTCAATTCCCCGAATTGATGACCTTCTTGATCACCTCAAGGGAGCCAAGTTTTTCAACAATATTGACCTAAATTTTGTCTACCGCTAAGTCCTAATAGAATAGACTAATGTATGGAATACTTCTTTCAAGTCCAAATAATTTATTTTCAAATGGTTAGTCATGCCCTTTGGTTTGAAAAATTCTCCAATAAGTTTCATGATATTGATGGCTGATATATTGCGTCCCTTCAACAATTATGTTGTGGTGGTATATCTAGATGACATCCTCATATTCAACCTGAATTGGGAAAAATACTTGCAGCATATTCAACAGGTCCTTGACACTCTGTGACAACACAAGCTCCTTCACACTCTACGACAACACAAGATATATGATAACCTAGAAAAATTCTCCTTCGACATGAGCATGGTCCAATACCTAAGCTACATTATTGATGAGCATGGTGTACATGTGGATCCAAACAAGATCCAAGTCATTCATTAGTGGTCAGCCCCAACCACACTAACTGAGCTTAGACATTTCTTAGGACTTGAAAACTTCTATCGCAGGTTCATGTTGGAATTCTCCCATATTGCATGGGCCCTCATCCAAGTGACCAAGGGCGATGGAAAGGAAACGTTCATGTGGGGGAAGTCACAACAACAAACGTTCGATGATTTAAAACATCGATTGTGCTTAACTCCAGTACTCTCCTTACCCTATTTGAAACAACCTTTTCAGATTGAGATTGATTCTTCAGACTATGTTGTGGGCGCATTCCTCACTCAACATGGTCATCTAATGGAATATCATAGTGAGACATTATCAAATGTCATCCATAAGTACCCCACCTATGAAAAATAAATATGTTCCATCGTACAAGCCTGCCAACAATGGAAGCACCACATTCTTGGGGAGGAGATAGTCATACGCATTGATAACAAGACTCTATAGTTCATCTAAACACAACATGAATTATAGAAAGAACACCATAAAAAATGGTCCACATAATTGCAACAATTCCATCTCAATGTTGGCACAGGAGCAAACCCAGGTTTTAGCGCTACAACAACTCACCAACAAAACCCTAACTACCGGCCCTTTTGGCAATAGCTACGAAGCAGATGAAGTCTCACCCAAGGTAGAGGCAGGGGTGGTTAGAGAACTCCAGTGTCTGCAACCTTAGCTAGGAAATAGATCTGTGATTGCAACACCTTAACAAAGAACTTAGCAGTTACAGTTTGTTAATATTCAGCCTTAGTTTACAGTGCAGCTAAGTCCTAGCAACATATCAACACAATATTTATACAGATTCTATAGATTCAAGTACTAAGAATACCAACATAGATCAGATATATCATTTATTCACATTATTCAACACTAAGCTATCACAGTAGATTCCTTTAAGAATGCATCAGTACACTAACCATTCAATCATATAGAAAAGAGAACAACCATAAAGCACATAGCAACCACAACACAGGATTTACGTGGTTCACCCTCACCCTGGGGCTACATCAACCAACTCTTCTTATTTATTTCTTTCTATCAATATTCTACATGCACAGAGCCATGATATCGTACTTTCTAGAGGACATGAGATATGTGCACCTCACTAGATCCTCCTTCCCTGAAGTACAACACAAAGCCTTCCACAATATCTTACAATCACTTGCACTTAGCTATTAACACTTATCACTTAGCATCACATACTTGTCCCTCCTTCGATCACATAGATCAAACTCTAGCACTTAGCACACTGTGGCCTCTTCTTACATCACCTGGATATCTATTTATACATTACAAAGTGGGCCTAAACATCGGTAAACCCATGGGCCGACATCCCCATTCCCGTTACATAAGCCCAAAACCCAAAAATCCCTAAAAAGGGGTCGATATCCCATGATCTCTGCTTTGACTTGCACTCCATCTTTGACAGCCTGTTGAAGTCCCAAAAGTAGGTCAAACATGACCAAGGATACTCAAAACTTGGTCAAGGGCCAACAAGCCCCCAACACTCACATGTGACTCATCCCAAGTTACTCTGTTATCGATAGCTATGCTTAAAAATCCTCAAGATTGGCTCGAGATGCTTCGACCCGTTATTGTGCCAGGGCCTCTTGCTCAATGAACTCTTGGATGAATGCTTCATTCATAGGTCCCTCTAAACGTTGTTCAAATGCAGTGACTACTTGTTCCAACTCTGCGCCTCGGCCTTCAATATCCTCAAATAGTTGGCAAGCTTCGTCTTGGACTACTTGGAGCCTTTGAGTCACTTCCATGACTTTTCTCTGAATGGTGTGGACTTGTTGTTGAGAAGTGCGTTATTCTTGGGATTGCTTCATCCTTTAAACTACTGACAGGAGCTTCAACTATGCTTGTACTATTTCTACTTTCTACTTTTCCTCTTGGAGTTGTGACTCTAGTACCTTTATCTCAGTATATTCAAGGAGTCGCTCATAATTCTGTGCACTGCGAGCACTTAGCTGTTTTCATTCTAGAGTGAATGCTCTGATCCTCTTGACTGTGCTCTAGGCAGTGGCTTCTCATTGATCTCGTACATCCTGTGGGGTACTTGGAACTGTTCATAGCTCAAGGTCTTCGATTCTCTATTGAATCTGTTGGATAGCTTTCGCAAGCTGCTCTACTTGATGTTCCACTGGGTCTTCCTCTTTTTTCTCTAAGCCTGTAACAGAGCAAAGTGCTCTGCTGACTTCTTCTTTTACTCCCACCTTCTATGCGAGCAACTTCTCTTTATCTTGCTAGATCTGTACTTTCTCTTTTTCAAACTTAGTTTGGAGGGCAGCCTTCTCTTACTGTGCAACTCGATGTTTCTCTATGAATACTTTTTGTACTTGATTTAGGGCCTCTGTGGCTTTCTCAATTTCTTCCTGTGCACAATGAAGGTGAGCTTTGGTCACATCAGATAGTCTATGGAGTTGGGCAGGCTCATATCCCAACTCAAGTGTTTCTAATGGTGGGGGCACAGTGGATACTGCGCGTATGGATTGAAGGGCATGTTGTACCCCTCTGAGTTCAACCTCAATTCTATCATACATCTCCTCCTGCTTGGGTTCATGTTTCTACAAGATGTCCTATGAGGCATCTGCTACAATTGCAATGATAAAGTCGAATTCATCCACAGTGAGCGCAGTCTACATCTTAGTCAAGGTTGTTCTGGATTTCTTTCGGGAAGTGGGTTTCGTTGGAGAAACCTTCCTTTTATTCAAGGGATCAACCCCATCAACTGGGCCCCTAGGCGATGTTACTTCACCTTGCTTCTGTTGGTCTTATTCTCCCTTTGTTTCTTCTACTTCGTCATCACCCCCTCGTCCAGGTGATACTGAAGCAGTTCCTTCCGATGCGCTTCTCAAGTTTTGGACCTCTTTGGTCTTATTCCTTCTGCTGGGTCCAGGGAGACCCTTTACTTCATGAGTGGTCTCAGGACTGCCAATTAGTTCAAGGTCTGACATTTCTATGGGGTCTACACGGATGAGGAGTTCTACAGACTAGTCCTTGGTGATCTCTTCAAGGTCCTCCTCTGTGATATTGTAGTACGAATGAAGCTCTTCTTTGTGCTCATTTGCGCGTGCGGTGATATAAGTGAAGTGTCGATCTGCATGGAACTTCATGAGGGGTTTGAACTAATGCAGGGTGTTTGACGTCATGTGAGGGACATATTCGATAGCCCTCTTCATCTAGAGATAATAGGTATGAAAGACCGCGCTTGACTGCCACTATTTTCCCATATCGCTTGAGTACCAAAGTGTGGTGAACTTTGCAATGAGTGGCTCGAAAGGCACAATGTATGGGAAGGTCACACCTTGTAGCATTTCCCAAGCGGTAAATGCAATGAGGATCAGGAGCCAGCTAAAGTGGAACTCATAGCCTTGATCCTGAGCTTCGTGACAATATAATTCCAGTTGGTTGACCAAGTACTTCACCCAGCTCATTTGGAGTCCTTCTACACATTTCTCGGCTAGGTCAACAACAAATCATGTGACTTGTGTAGGTGAGTTCTTCCTTACTAGCTTCCCTACGATCAGATGGAAGGCCAGGCGCACTGTGTCATTCTAGATGGAAGCTACCTTGTAGTCTCATGTTCCCATTTATACATCACCGTAAGCGTCTTTAATTCTCTGTGATAGGGTGCGGTCGGAATCCTTCCCTGGGTAGAAGTCTTGCAGGTCAGGTCCTTGCATGCTCAATCCGATGATCCTATGGATCAAAGTCGGATTGACTGTGATGTGTCTATCTAGCCATAGATAGCCACCATGGTAACATGAGAGAAGGATATTAACACACACATTAACCTCCTAGTGCCTTCCAAAGTATGGTATCTTCATCACATTCAAGAGGGTGGACTGCGCGAGGTTCATAGTTTATGGCTAGGGGATTATTTTCGAGTTCTTCCCCTTCATCCTGGTCAGATACTTGTAAGGAGGAAGCATGTTGTAATTCTTTTGGTCACCTAGGTTGAAGTCATTGAAATTCAACGTTGCAATCTTATCTTGTTGCATTCTGACTGCACGTATCCCCTTCGGGAGGTACGCAGTAACCATGGTGTAATCAAAGTCCCTCGGGACACTATCATAACTCACCGCGCCGGCCAGAGGCAGGATGTAGTCGGGTAAGATGGTCGGGATTAACTTTGCTTTTGCTAGATCATCTCTATGCTTGGTTCTCTTCTCTACTGTCGGTCGGGATGGTTCGGATATGCGAGCAGTCGATGGAGAGGCTTGCACTCCTCGCATCAATGAAGCTTGAACTCCTATGGACATCACTCTCTCGACCATCAGATCAATTAAAATTTCCTCGACTGACTTCTCAACAGCGTTGAGCTTGTCCGACATGCACGCTCTTGATCGGAAGACTCGGATGGATGGATGAGTGCTCAAAGAAATATAATTGGTTTTGATCTTACAAGGCACAACACGGTAGAAATGGGTTCTCTTGTTATCTCTGATACAATTTTCTAAAGTGTTCTCGGTGCAATAGTCGATAGACACGATGTAAAGGATCTCTCCAACAGATAAGAATCTTTCCATCAATGCAGTTTTTTCCTTTGTGGCGTGGTCCCAATGGTCCGATGGCGAGCTTTCTGGTCATAATTGTTGTTTTAACCATTCTGGAATGTCGACCAATGGTTATAATGATTCCAACGGTCATATCGCTTCACCATGGCAAAGTGCCATGGGGCGTTTTTTTGATATCCTGACAAAGTTCCAATTTTGCAAATATTCCTTCCGCGAAGTTCCCTCTGGGCCCTTCTATAACTTTTCAGTCTTCGTTCTCTTCTTACTAAGTTTTTTAGCCTTCTTCCTAGTGATCTTTATCTCGGTATTCCATTTTCCATTATGATTCTTGTCTTCTTTTGGCATAGCAGCTTTGTGTTGTTTCATAGGATTAGAGAGTAATATTTCTTCTCTATCTGGGGTAAGCGCTCTAATTATTTGTGAATCTTCTTGTTTTATTCCAACTTCGTGATCCAATTTTCTGGTTCTAAGTAGCTTTGATCTATTCTCCTATTTTGCAATCAAGTGTGTTATCCTCCTAGTCATGAAATCTTTTAATTCATGATTTTTTGTTCTAGGGCCTCCTCTTCTTTTCTTCTGGTCTGATATTTCTCGATCCAGGTTTTTCCTAATAACATAGTAAATTGAGCATTGTTTTCAATGAATCTAACAACCTCAAAATCTTCCTCTGTCAAAGCTCCATGAGCACTCATAGATACCTGGGTGAGTCTTCCACATAGGGTTATCAGCTTTCCCCTGAATAGTCCTATTCCTCCAAATGAAGGAGTCATATCAGGCTTTCCTAAAGATTCTCAAGTTCTTTCCGTCATGATATTTGCCTGTGTTTCCTCATCCAGAACACAGTCTATGTCAAAGTCTCTTATTATTGCTTCTATGCATTTTTTTTCTTTGAAGATCTTTGCTAAGTTGATATCTCTGTGATCATTTAGGGTTTCTTTCATTTACAGTAGTACAGTCTCTGATTCTGTCTGGGGTTCTGCCATGGTCTCAGTTTCATGACCTTCCTCAAGGTTTTCTTGTCTCATATTCACTCTGTCAAGCTTAGCAATCATTCTAGGGCAATCTAAAACTTCATGGTTCATAGTTGTACAACAAAGACAACTAAGTCTTCTTCTAGGGAATTCCCTAACAAGATGTCCCAGTCTTCTGCAACTGTAACAAAGGGTTAATCCTCTTTTTTTCTTAAATGATCCCCAGCCTTTCCTATACTGCGCACTAGGATCATAGTAGATAACCTGTAAAAAATTAGTTCTAGGATCCTGCATCCATTTGTTAGTCCAAACATTCTTTCTATGCATAGGAATAACATATATTTCATTATTTCTATCAGATCTACTCATATCAAACTTTCTCTCTTCTAGTTGTGCCCTAGTTTTCAGACTAGTATAACATTTATCAAACATACCTAGATCCATACTCTTGAAACAAAAATTTCCACTATTCTTACTTTCAACAGAGCACCAAGCTTCCATATCTAAAACTTTTCAGTATTCTTACCTTTATCAGAGCATAAATATTCAATATCTTACCTCTTTTCTTTGGATCTGACTTCTCTTCTTATCATAGATCTTTACAGGTCAAGTAGAATACTGTGCACTAAGGCAACAAATCTACGCACAGAGATTTCTTTCTTTCCTTCAGTTCCCAGCAATCACAGTTTCAGGTCCTGGCAACAGAACCATTTGTGGGCATAGGGGCATACCCAGTGTTTAGCGCTACAATAGTGCACCAAAAAAACCCTAACTACCGGCCCTTTCGGCAACACCTGCGAAGAAGATAAATTCTCACCCGAGGTAGAGGCAGGGATGGTTGCAGGACTCCAGTGTCTGCAACCTTATCTGGGACAAAAATATGTGATTACAACACCTTACCAAAGCACTTAGCAATTACAGTTCGTTAATATTCATCCTTAGTTTACAACGCAACTAAGTCCTAACAACATATCAGTGCAATATTTATACAGATCGTATAGATTCAAGTACTAAGCATACCAACATATATCATATATAGCATTTATTCACATTATTCAGGACTAAGATACCATATTAGATTCCTCTAAGCATACATCAGTACACTAAGCATTCAATCTCATAGACAAGAGAACAACCATAAAGCACATAGAAAGCACAATGCAGGATATACGTGGTTCACCCCCACCCTGAGGCTACGTCCACCAACTCTTCTTCCTTATTTCTTTCTGTCAATCTTCTACATGCACAGAGCCATGATATCTTACTACATAGAGGACAGGATATATGTGCACCTCGCTATATCCTCCTTCCCTGAAGTACAACATAAAGCCTTCCACAGTCTCTTACAATCACTCGCACTTAGCTATTAACACTTAGCACATAGCATCGCATACTTGTTCGTCCTTCAATCACATAGATTGAACTCTAGCACTTAGCACACTGTGGCCTCTTATTACATCACCTAGCTATCTATTTATACATTACAAAGTGGGCCTAAACATGGATAAACCCATGGGTCGACATCCCCATTCCCGTTACATAAGATCAAAACCCAAAAATCCCTAAAAAGGGGCCGAGATCTCACGATCTCTACTTTGACTTGCGCTTTGTCTTCAACATCCTGTCGAAGTCCCAAAAGTAGGTCAAACATGACCAAGGATCCTCAAAACTTGGTCAAGGTCCAACACTCAACATCAAATATAAGACAGGGAGCACCAATCATGTCGTTGACTGCCTTAGTCACCTCCATTTGTATCCTTAACCATGGTGCTCCACTCATGTGGCCATGAGGCATCTGAGTGGCCCCAACTATATAATATCGATCTTGAATTTTCTACCACTTACTAGATGCTAGGAATAGGTGTGCCTGTCATTGAATTTCATATTCACGATAGACTGTTATGCCATATGAGCCACCTCTGTGTTCCTTCAAGCGATCATGTGAACTTAATTTTGGAATCTCACAACAATCGTATGGAAAGACATTTTTGCATGGAAAATACCATGGAAGTACTACATAAGCATTTCTACTGGAAAAAACTTTGACAGGATGTTAGCAAGTATATCAGGTCCTACACTATGTGTGCCATTTACAAACCAACCACTAAGAAGCAAGACATGTACACCCCTATCCATACTCCCCGTTGATGATTAAATATTAGTGAGACATCCTCCAGGACACGTTCTCCTCTAAGACTGAGTGAGACAACTTGTGAAAGAGCCCATGAGTTGGGTGTGCCCATGAGATGGGTGTGTCGTTCCTCTATGAGACTGAGATGGAACGTTGTGTGCCCTTGTGTGGGGTGAGGATGCCCATGAGATGGGTGTGTCATTTGAGATGAAATGATGTGTACCCCTGTGAGGGGTGAAGGTTCCCATGTGATAGGTGTATCGTTCTCCTCTATGTAGAGAGTTTAGACAATGCGATACTCCAGATGATTCTCCTGTGAGACTCGGTTAGATAGAGATCTGTTGAGTAGGATGTCCATGTGGATGTGTCCCTTGTGGTTGAGCACTAGATGGTGTGTGACATCCCTTGCTATATTGTCTAATATTAAGATTTACTTGTAACCCTAATTGTGATGTAAAGGGTACAAGTCGGCCCACCATAAAGTGAAAGATAATTAATGATTATTGTAAAATATAATTAATATTGTAATTATTAATTATATTATGATTTATTGAGGTCATCCATGTTGTGCCAATAGACAACTTTTGATGTGCCTAGTCTATTATAAATAAAGGTGATTTCCCCATTGAGGAAACGCACAACACACACAAGTCACTTGTCATTTGGAAATTTCAACAAGTACATCTTCTAGGGCTAAAGTGTGCACCTCTCTTGGGCACAAGTTTCAAGGTAGTAGAGAACCCTCTTATGTGCATTAGGGTTTCATGGTTGGAGGATATTCTCTTGAAAATATAGAAAAGTATTGTTGGCTTTTTCTCCCTTATTGAGAATGGTTTTCCCAAGATATTTGTTGTGTTCTTTTGCATGGTATTTCTTATTATCATCTTGGTTATTGCAACAATTGTGAATGGTGTAGTTGCATTTTTTATGGTTCAAGTACATGACTAAAATGAAATAAACCTCATTCTCGAGACAAGCATAGTGAAAATTCAACATGGTATAAGAGTATAGGTCTTGAAGGACCCATTGCACAAGCTCCAAGAAAACCTTCCTCCTCTTTTGCAGAACCGTACGACCCTCCTAGGGTTTCCAAAAAATCTGTATGACCCTCTCTTTTTGAGTGATTTCAGCACCTTAAACTTGGATGTTGGGGAAAAAAATTGTATAGGATTGTATTTCCTCCTTCAACGCACCTCCAACAATATTCAGATTGCAATTCTGAGAATTTTTTATTTTTGGCCCTAGGGTTTCGCAATTTTCTGTAGAAAATTCATACCTAGGGTTTCTGCAGCTCATTTAAGGATATTTTCATCTCAGTGTTAGAAAAACAGGACCGTGGAGCAATAAAATAAAACAAATGCAGAAACAAAACACAGAAGACACACAATATAAGGGAGACACAGATTTACGTGGTTCACCCAGTGTGGGCTACGTCCACCAGAGAAATTGCCAGGTCCTTCCTTTATTATTATCCAGCAAATGAAGGGATACAACCTACAGCAAAACCCGTTGTAACTTCCTCTTCTTTCTCTGACAGTCTCCTCTCTCAGAATACAATATTCACCATCAAACCATAGCCACAATACATTTCTCTCATAAAAGAGGGTTGCCTTCTAGGGAAAAAACCCTAACATAATCTCTACCGTTAGATCTGCGACCTTATAATGAACAGTCCAGATTTACAATGAAATTACAATATACTTTTACAAGGAAATTTTTTCTTTGGGGGCTTCTCCCCCGAACCCCCATTGGGGGACACTTCCCTCGAACCCCTACTGGGGGCCCGCTTGCCCCCATATCCCCCAGCCAGGGGGATAGCCCCCCTGGACCCCGCAGAGGGGGTACACCCCCTCTGCACTCCCCCACGTGGAAGAGTGTACATACTTATGGGGTGTAAATACTTCATGGGGTATAAACACGGCTGAAAGCAAGGACCTCTGAATCAGGAAGATAATCAGGCTCCACAACCAACACTCACCGGTGTTCTTATGACTTTCAAGGCTTATTTTTGGCATTCATAACCCCAATGAAACCTAAGATTCCTATTCTAGCCTAACAATTAGGTTTCCTAGCCTGGTTGGTAAGGGTTTGTGAAGAATATTAAAATATGATGAACAAAACCTTGGTGGAAGATAGGATTGATGGATCAAGAAAATTTATTTTTTGGAAGTCAAGACTTCATATCACTCTTGAAAAAGAATATCTATTGTGGAAAATACAAAAATCTTTACCAGAGACAGCTACCGATGAAGAGAAGGAAGAAAGGAAGGAAGATGGCGTCAAGGCAAGAAAGATAATCATCTACTCAGTAAGATATTATCTCTTGCCTCGTATTTCCAACTTGAAGACAACTTATGAAATGTATGAAGCATTGAATAATATGTTTGAGAGCGACAACACCCTCAGAGCTCTTACATTGAAGGGCCAACTTCAAAATATCAAGATGACAAAAGGTGACACCATTGTTTCCTTCTTTATGAAGATGTCAGAGATCAGATATCATCTAGGTGCCATTGGAGAAATCATATTAGATAGAGAAATTGTTTTGACCACTCTCAATAATATTCCAAAACATTGGGAACCATTTCTTAAAAGTATCAGTGGAAGAGAAAAACTACCTACTTTTGATCATCTGTGGATAGAATGTACCCAAGAAGAAATTAGACTTATAGCTAGAGGAGTGGAAGACTCCCCTCATGATCAAAATCATGCTCTTGCACTTCATACAAAGAACGGAGGAAGAAATAAAAGAAACTTCAGAAAAAAATTCAAAGACAAAAAGACTTCATTAGCTTCAGGTTATGATCAGAGAAAAGACATGGAAAAGATCCAGTGCTTTAGATGTGACAAGTATGGACACTTTGTTAGAAATTTTCCTATTAGAAAGAAAGGAAGACAATATGCTTACACTGCTGACATTGATCCAGGCCCACCTCATAAATATGAAGACATGAGAGACAAGGATTACTTCCTCTAACCTTTCCGAGGAAGACCAAATGCAATATTGAGCATTATTGTAGACAAAGATAAGTTTTTCCTTATGTGATTTAATCATTAAACTATAGTTCATTTCATTTTGATAGTGAAGGGTATTATCCCTAGTGTGGGAGCCCTCATAACTTGGACCATTATCCCTGGTACAGGATTCCGATTTTTTATTGATTATTTTTTCTAGTACAAGAGTCCATTTTGGTTGTTATGCCTATGGGAGACCGTCTTGGTTATTATCCTAGTACAGAGGCCATCAAAATACTGTAGTGTCAGTAAAGGACCTGAGAAGACATGAGATATCTCCAGGTTAGCAACACAGAAAAAGGAAGATGTATATCCTTCAGACTTTATGATGAGTCAAACTATTTGAGAAGAAGGAAGAGACAACACCTTCTCCCCCTCAACATTTCATAGGGAGACAACCACTAATTCAGCCGATCCATTTGATCCAGTCAATCCAGTTGGTTCAGTTGATCCATTTTCTTTGGTTGATGTCCCTAGAGACATTGCAGTAGGCCATAAAAGGATTGCATGGGCTCGATAAACTATGAAAGAGGAAGAGGGACATGCAACTCCTCAAGGCACATTCCGAGAGAGAAAGAGACCAAAGAGATTTTCGAGCTATTTTTCAGCCACGAGCCACATCATTGATATCGAACCTTCTTGTCATGGAGAAGCAATAGGTCAACAGGTATGGAAAGATTCCATGACAAAAGAATATCAATCCATATTGAAGAATGATGTGTGGGATATTGTTTGGAGACCAGAAGGGAAGTCTATAGTGACTTCCAAGTGGTTCTATAAGATGAAGCATGTAGTTGATGGAAGTGTTGAGAAATACAAAGAGATATTTGTATCCAGAGGATTCTCACAAGTAGAGGGATTTTACTATGATGAGACATTTTCTCCAGTAGACCGATACACTTCCATACACACTATCATTGCACTAGTTGCATCCATGGGTTGAAAACTACATCAGAGGGATGTAAAGACAACATTTCTCAATGTTGATATTGAGAAAAAAATTATATCAAGTAGCGAAAAGGATTTGTGATACATGACGAGAAATCTCATGTGTGCAGGTTGAACAAAGCCTTGTATGGACTAAAGTAAGCACCTCATGCTTGGTACGAGAATATGGATGGATTCTTGATGAGTTTGGGCTTCAGCAAGAGTGTTGATGATCCAAACCTATATTATCATATTGTTGGCGACAAGTGCCTGATCTTGGTCTTGTATTATCATATTACCGGTTTAGAAAGACTTATTGTTGAACGCAAGCGAGCATTGACTTATAAATTCAAGATGAAGGATCTGGGTATGATGCACTACTTCTTGGGACTAGAAGTATAGTAGAGGACTGATGATATTTTCCTGAGTCAAGGAAAATATATAGTGGATATATTGAAGAAGTTTTGTATGACAGAATGAAAATACATACCTACACCAATGGTGACGGATTTGAAGAAATTGAACGATGCTTCTACTGATTCAGACGATATTGATCCACATTCATACCGGCAGCTGATTGGATCATTGATGTATCTAGTTAACCCTAGACCTGATGTATTCTATGCAGTGAATGTACTTAGTTAGATCATGAGTCAATCGAGACAGACTCATTGGATAGCAGCAAAGCATGTATTGATATATCTATGAGGAACAGTTGGATATGGCCTGAGATATGCCTCTTTTGTAGACTTGAGTTTGCAAGGATATGACAATGCAGATTGGGCAGGGCGTGCACTAGAAGGGAACATATGGTTGTTGTTTTACCTTGGGTCCTGCCATGGTTTCCTAGTGCAATAGGAAACAGAGCTATGTGGACTTGAGTATCGCAGAAGAAGAGTATATAGCGTTGAGTGTGGAAGTCTGCGAAGAAGTGTGGCTTCACAAGCTCCTGACAAATGTATTTGATCATGATATGGATCCTACTATTACTCATTATGATAAACATAACTATGTGAATCTATCTGAGAACCCTTTGTTTCACGATAAATAAAAACACATTGAGATAAAATATCATTATATCAGAGACATGGTGCAGAGGAAAGTAGTACATGTGCAATACCTTCCTACACATGAGCATATTGTAGATATCTTCACCAAACAACTTTCCAACACAAAGTTCGAGTACTTCTATGAGAGACTTGGTCTGGTGGAGAATGCCTCCCTAGATAAGAGGAAATGTTGATGATTACATCTTTGTGAGAAATCCTCCAGGACACGTTCTCCTCAAATACTGAGTGAGACGACCTGTGAGAGAGCCCGTGAGTTGGGTGTTCCCATGAGATGGGTGTGTCATTCCTCTCTGAGACTGAGATGGAACATTTTGTTCCCCTTTGTGCGGTGAGGATGCCCATGAGATGGATGTGTCATTTGAGATGAAATGATGGGTACCCCTATGAGGGGTTAAGGTGCCCATGTGATGGGTGTATCGTTATCCTCTATGTACATATTTGAGATGATGTGGTACTCCATATGATTCTCCTGTGAGACTCGGTGAGATAGATATCTGTTAGTAGGACATCCCTATGTCTGAGCACAATTAGACATGCCCCTAGTGGTTGACCACTAGTAGGGGTGTGAGATCCCTTGCTATATTCTCTAAGAGTAATATTTACATGTAACCCTAATTGTGATGTAAAGGGTACAAGTCGGCCCCACCATAAAGCGAAAGATAATTAATGATTATTGTAAAAGATAATTAATATTTTAATTATTAATTATATTCTCAGTTATTGAGGTCGACCTTGTTGTGCCAATAGACACCAATTTTGATGTGGACAATATAGTATAAATAAAGGTGATTTCCCCATTGAGGAAACATACAACACACACAAGTCACTTGTCATTTGGAAATTTCAGCAAGTACATCTTCTAGGGATGAAGTGCACACCTCTCTTGGGAGAAATTTTCAAGGTAGTAGATCACCCTCTTATGTGCATTAGGGTTTCATGGTTGGAGGATCCTCTCTTGAGAATATAGAAAAGGATTGTTGGGTTTTTCTCCCTTGTTGAGAAGGGATTTCCTAGGATATTTCTTGTGTTCCCTTGCATGTTATTTTTTCTTGTGATCTTGGTTATTGCAACAATTGTGAATGGTGTAGATGCATTTGTTTATGGTTCATGTACATGAGTAAAATGAAATAAAACTCATGCTTGATCCAAGCATAGTGAAAATTCAACACTCCCGACAGGCCATGGGAATCCATCTCGGTCGACTACATGTCAGGCCTTCCTTCAACCAAGCAAGGAAATGATTGTGTTTTTGTGGTGGTTGATCCATTTTATAAGATGGTCCTCCCCATATCCTGTAAGAAAAATATCACAGCAGATGTCATTTCCAAGCTCTTTTTAAAACAAGTGTGGGTACACTTCGAGATACCAAAGACCATAATATTATATAAGGACAATTGTTTCCTCAACACATTCTAGTCCATCCTCTGGTCACTATTGGAGTAATTGGACACCAAGCTCACCAAACCCATCGCCTTCCACCCCCAAATTCATGGCCAAACAGAGGTCATCAATAGAATGATTGTGCATATCTTGTGCATGTACAACTCCAAACATCCACACACATGGGATGAGAGTCTCCCCTATGTTCAAAATAAATATAAAATATCCCTTCTTAGCTTGACTGACCACAATCCCTTTCAGGTGGTGTTGGGATTTCAGCCATTGGGTGCCATTGATGTCGCACTACCCCGTGCATCCACACAGGAAGAATCATCCCATGCTCTATCTGAGGCTGAAAAATTCACCAAGTTTATTGAACGAATTCAGCACATCCGACAATAATTCCATGATATTTTACATAAATCCAATGCTAAGTACAAACAACGTCATGATCAACATCAGGTGCCTCACAAGTTTCAGGTGGGAGACAAGGTCTAGTTGAATTTGCAGAAAGAGCACCTTATAGGATCCCATCGAAAACTTCGTCCACTTTGCTATGGACCTTACATCATTACAAAGGTTGTGGGTGACAATTATTTTGAGCTACATATTTCCCCCTTCCTTGGCGTACACCCTATGTTCAATGTGGACCTTTAACAATATTACCCACCATTATTGGACATATAAGAGATCGTAGAGAAGTTGACTTTGAAATAACTCAACCCTGACTTCATGGAACAAGCAGCTAGTGATTATATCAAGGACACTCAAATTAAGGGCACTCAACAACAAAGGATCCAACTTTATCGAGTTGTCAAAGAAGGGCATCTCCTACACCAAGGTAAGTGGCTCACCCAGGGCCAAGTTTAGCAGACGTTTCCCCATCTGATGGGGGAACTCAATGCAATGGAGACCATTGCTTCCTAAGGGGGGAGGACTGATATAGGTGGATATCGATTTCCACCCACCTATTCCACTAGCTCAAGAACAATTTTCATTTTGGCAGTTTGTTTTTCCTAGTTTATTGGGTCCTAAACTTTCGGGGCCATTTTGAGGCCCTAAACAACTTTTTTTGGGCGCAACACAGTCGCGTGATAGGCTTTAGCCAGAGTGTGATGGAAACATGTGTATTCCTTGGATATTTCTTTCCAACAAGCTATTGTGCACCTAAAACAGAGATCATATGCACAAGTTAAGACCCCAGGAAGTTGATGTACCAACTTACCCCATCGGGGCCCACATGATTTTTGGCACTTCATCTCCTAGGGTTAGGTTTTGGGATGTTTATGGTTTTATCATTTATTATTTATTATACAAATTCCTTTGGAGCCTCATTGTAACCATCTTCTTTTGAATGAGCATAGTCGTCACATCTCTTCTTAGAGACAAGCTACCACCATTCAAGCAAGTTCGTTTCAGTCTGCATTTTTACAGCTTCAACATATTTCCTTTATTAATAGAATTCAATTTTTACTGTATATATATGTATTTATTTTCTATACATGTGTATTCTATTTCATTCATTTTTTAAATATGGATCAAACTATGACTTGATGAGGGTTTTAAAATCCTTCAAATTAGTTACTGGTGGATCACCCTCCAACCTAAGTGTCTCCATATGGATTTCCCACCAAGTTAGTGCATGGAACTCTAGTTGTAGTCTCGAAAATGAAATATTTTTCTCATCATCTATGTTATGGAAACTAAAATACACTTACAAGTATTGCAACCAATGGTTCAACTTAACAACATCAGTCTCACATTAGTAGGGATTGATGTCCACTTTTGCTTCCATTTTAAATAGAGATTGTGAAGGAGTGATGACACTAGAACGTGGTTTCTCTTTATTGGGAATTTTTTTGACTCCTTTTTGGGGACTTCACTATTTGTTGATTTCTCATATGATCCAGCTTCTAAGTTAGAGACATAAACCTCCCTAAAATTTCTAAACATGTTTGTTACCACCACCATGAGGAGAGCCATGTTATGATAGATATCAGTAACTTGCTCTTCCAACCTCAAAAATATCTCTTCCATTGCATTGTGAGGGTTTTTATGAATAAACTCATCTTCCATGGATATGTTTCTATGACTTCCTTCTTAATCCAACTTCTAGATCCTACAACTTTCCACAAATAACCCAAATAAAACTACTATGGTACCAATGTTATATATAAAATTCCATGGATATTCCATGAATAGTTTATCACAATATATCTTATATTATTATGAAATCTCGGGTTTTCAAATTATTTAATTATATCCCATATTAATTACTATTATTATTGCTCAAATTTATGAAAATAAATAAATACAAAAATGAAAGAATAGACAAATATACATACCATCCTCACGAATGAACACAAGATATATCCTGATGTTGTGACTGCAACAACCCTCCTTTACTTTTTATTTTTCAAGGGAAAGGAAAGGCCCCCCTACTAAAATTTCAACCCTAATTCCTAATCCTATACTGCTTGAACCTAATGCTAATTTTGTATCTACCTTGAGGAATTTGGGGGAGTAATCTTGATTTATGATTGTCTTGAATGAGTTTGTTTTTTGAGGATTTTATGAATGGATAACTTAAATTATGCATCTTCTTGATTTCATGTGGTGAGTAAAGCCTTCATCTTTATTCTTTTGTATGTTTATCATACTCTCCAGTTTTGAACTCTTAGCTTAAATCACCGGATCACTAATCCTTCCTTTGAGTTTGAGACATGGTACATGCATTTTTCAGGATACTTATCTACAACATCTAAGATCATGGATGATTATCTTTGAAAAAACCCAACACTCATTCATAAGTTTTTTGAAGGAAGAAAATGTAATTTTTATAGTATAATGGCAAGTGTCTTCTTACTCGCATAACTGATCTCATATTTTCTGTGATTGTGGGAGCAGATTCGCAGGGTCACTTCCTTTACATGACCACTCCATCCTTGAAATGCATGTGGGGAATCCCTTGATCTTCTTCCTCTTGCATGGATTTATCTCTATGCAGATCTTGTCTATCACTTGAAACCAACAACCAACGTTAGGAATTGATCCTTGTCTTTCCCAAACCTCAGCCATAATTTATTTTATCACTATTGAATTAATGACGATGAAATCTCGATCCTTATTTGGAACCTTGATCCTTACCAGGTTCTCCCTCATCAAGAAGTAGATATTGGGAAATGTGATAGGGGGAGTAGAAATAATTACACAAACTCGTAATTGTGTTGAGCATTCTATTAATTCAATGTAATAGAGTACGTATTAATAAAATAAAGATGTATTGATATTGATAACTACCTTGATTTCACAATCTACTTGGTTGAGAAGTTATCTCAGCCTCACACCAATCTAAGAAGCTAACTAGTTGGAGAGAATCCCTAAAAGATAGGAAATGACTCTTTCTCGTAGAGACTAGAATTCTACCTAATAATAATTAGTAAACTCAATAATTAAATATGATCGCAACTAAGACAACTGGGAGTTACATATCCCAACACTCCCCCTTAATGACTACTTATATTTACAATCATCATGTCAAGTATTCATCCTTTCCAAGTCCTATGAATTGAAGCACCTCTTGATCAACGTAGTCTATGTCTGGTCCAACCGGGTACTTTCTCTTCGTACCTCAATCACGAATCACCAAATTTCCAAAGTCCATATAAAGAGGCAACCATCCATCGAAATGTATGGGTCATCAGCTGCTACAACCACCATCTTAATAGGATTTCCTTAAGGTACGTGGCCCATTCAACCTCTTTATGAACTCCCTCTGAATGTAAAACAAATGTTTTCTAGGCACCTTCTAGAGTTCACTCATAGAGTATGGAGTCGACCCGTGATTTGGCTCACTCTTGCGAGTATTAATGAACTCTATAATAAAGGTTTTTGCACTGCAAAACAATAGGGATACACTACAAAGGGGTATGCATGCCTAGTCAGGTCTTACAATGATATTCCCTTTACATGTTACATAAACATAAGTACATACATTACATACTCCATCGAGGTATATAATAAATCATTTCAAGTACCAACACATCAATTCCATTACATAAAAGATTTGTTATAAAACAATGTGTGACTCATATTAACATATGGTCATGAGTCTGTTTATTCCAAACAAATCACACAATTTACTTTGTTTGTCCACAGTCATCATGTTGCTTTCGCACTTCTGCTTCTTTCATATGACTTCCAATATCACCAGATTTCCTTGGAACAATCTCTTTGTTGTTCCAAAACAACACCTCTATTATTCATGCTTATCATTCCAACAACTTCCCAAATTAGAATAAGGAATGATTTTACATCAAAAAATGTTACCAAGTAGGACTTCAACTCGTCAGCAAGATATCTTCCACCTTTACAGTTGTTCACATGTTTGGAGTCTTCCATTACATCTTTGACCTCCATTGTCTTGGATTCACCTGCGATTTGTTAGAGTAGATAATTCTAACAAAACCACTACATGTATATTGAGTTAGTTAAGCTCAATGTAAATGTTGCTAATTCCAAAAAAAACATTGGCAATTCTTTGGAGTTTCCATACTTTCATATGAAATTGTTAGATTGGTCAAATCTAACAATGGATCACAAATTGAGTTGACCAGAATCAGGATGTACCTCTACACAAAATCCAAGGAAATTTAAAAGGAATATTTAAAATTACCATGGTCAATTATTCATCACCGTCACATTTATGGGTTCTCTGTTAGCATCTATGTTTCCCTTCCATCTCCAAACATCCTATCAACTTGTTTAATAAAAAAATTCAAACTGCAATAAAAAAAAACTATGTAACTTGATTGTAGGTTCTCCCTTCACATACTTCGACCCCTTTCCAATCACCATCATGAACCCAATGACCTCTTCCATATATCCTCTTCTCAAGACCAAGACCCACTCACGGTTCACAGCTATGTCTAAGGCTTCATAATCTGGTGTCATCCTCACATATGCCTTCTTCAACCCATTGACCTGATTAAAGTGTTCACTTTATTTGTTTAAATGTCATACTCCTTATTCACAACATGCTATCTCCACTCTCAAAATCCTCGGCTCGTGGGAAACATGAGTGGATTTCATGCATGCCTCTAAATTCACATTCCATTTTTTCTTCTCCAAAATTCATCCTACAAAATTTGCAGCAATTTGTATGTATATAAACTATTGGATTAGCAATAATCATAACATTTTCAAGTCTGCAAATTCCAAGAATAAATATGTATTAATTGTTGCGTTCACGTCCTCCTGGGACACAAAATAATTTATTTTGGCTCTTTCTTTAGGTCGCATGCTTCATAGGAAATATAGACACTCATACACTACAGAGCCTCTCCCCGGTCTACATAGTTGAATCTTCATGCACTCATATTAGACATGATTTATCACGATGGGCTTCATAATGCTCATCACACTTTCCTGCACTGTCTATATGGATGGTTCTCCATTCCACTTCAAACATGTATGGTTGCAGAAATATAATCAATAATGTGGGCTAGTTATCAAAAACATAAGCATCCTTTCCAATGGTACCTCAACTTGTGAAACAATAATTCTTTCCTAATCAATGTACAACTCCTTCTTGTTCATTAACTTGTTCCAGAATTTTTTCCAATAATAAATTCCTTTTCTTTTCTTCCTAGCATCCATTAATCACAATGTTAGCACTTCTTCCATCTTTGAAAGTCATAGAGATACTTCCACCAAGGGACCAGGAGCCTCTTATGAATCTCTTCCGATCTTGGTGGAATCCACTTTATATTACTCAATATACAACTGAATGGTTGCACCAACAAATTCAGTGCCAGAAATCCAAAACACCAGTCGGCATCCATCTTCAAAAGGATAGCATACACCCTGGTTTTTGGAAACATAACCTTCAACTAGATCTTTGTATTGGCATGCATGCCGTCAGAAATATCTAGTCTCACTTCCTGAAACTTAATCAATGTGCCATGAGATCCTTGGCAGAACCTAAGATTTAGATTATGTTCAACTTCATCAAGTGTAGAATATGTTGGTATGCTTCATGTTGGGTCACAAAAATATGACACTTTATTCATCTTTCATATACCATTTGTCGCCTTTATTTCCATTTCATTCTTCCATAAAACCATAATTATCATCACTTTCATAAAAACATATGGGTTTACATTTCCATTTTCCAAATTATTTATTTTGAGTATTTTTAAGAGAATTTGTGACTAAATATTAGAAAATTAACATATTTTCATTATATCTCAAAGTTGGATGAGTTTTGTGATGACAACAAGCATATTTGAATATTTTCACAAAGTCAAAAATCATCACCTAGCTTCAAATTCGAATTTCATCTTCAAGCTTTGATTTGGAGATAATCATTCAAGCTAACTTCAAGGAGAAGATCATGGATAGAATATCTTATCTAAGATATTTGTGGAGGATTTGAAGGGATAGGT
>ML794747.1:62716-96685 GCA_009831015.1 Picea engelmannii | reverse complement strand
AAAAAAAAAAAAAAAACTTTGGTTAAAATATTTCAATGGTGTGCTCTAGTGGCTAAGGTTCAATTCTCATGAGGGATTTCTTAGAGCCATGGGGACACCTTGAGGTAGTGGTTTGACATATGGTTGCACCCAGATATATTATATTAAACGATATCATGACTTGTGCACACATAAATGTGTCAAATCCCACCCCATGTCCTTCAAATTTTAAGGGCCCAAAGATGCTAGATTCATTGGTGAGGATTGAGGTGTTTTTCACTAGTGCGAAATGTTAAATTCTCGAGAGGGATTTCATAGAGACATGTGGACAACTCGTGGGAGTGGTTGAATGTGTGGTTGCACCCAGAGATATTATATTAAATGATATTGTGACCTATGCACACATAAGTGTATTAAATCCCACCCCCATGTCCTTCAAAATTATAAGCCCAAAGGGATTGGATCCATTGGTGAGGAGCGAGGATATTTTCACCAGTAGGAAAGGTTCAATTCCCATGAGGGATTTCCTAGAAACATGGGGACACCTTGAGGTAGTGTTTGAATGTGTGGTTATATCCATAAATATTATATTAAATGGTCTCATGACTTATCCAAACATAAGTGGATCAAAGTCGATCCCCATGTTATTCAAATTTGACACCCAAATGGGTTGGATCCAACGACGAAAAGTGAGGAGTTTTTCACCATTGAGTAAGGTTCAATTCTCATAAGGGATTTTATTAGAGCCATGGGATCACCTTGAGGCAGTGCTCGAATGTGTGGTTGCACCCATAGATATTATATTAAATGGTATCATGACTAGCACAAACATAATTGGATCAAATCCCACATGCATGTCCTTCCAATTTTTAAGATTTATATTTTTAACAGTGTTTCCTATGGGGAGATTTTGAAAATCCTTTTGGAATTGTCACCATCCTTTTATTATGATAGTTGTATCATGCTTAATTTATTATAAGACTTGAAGGAAGAAATGATTTGGAGCTCAAACACGTATCTTTATGGCCAAGTTTTTCCCTAGCCGCTTCCGTTGACCCTGTTTGTAAGTTTATAGTCATGTTCATGCCAGATCTATTTAAGGTAGAATTGGAAATACGCTGGAATCGTTTCTAGTTGCAATCAACACCTGAAATTGTTGAACCTATGTGTTGTACCAGATATACCTTTTGGTTTGCGCCCTTGTCATACATTGTGAGGGAGTCCTCTAGTCACGCACACATATTGGAGTTGGTTGCTGGGTTTTCATTTGACTCTTCTCCATGGTCAGGTCTTCCTTATCAAATGAGGAATATTTGTATTCTTTGGTCAAAGGTGAAAAATCAACTAGTGAGAATTGTTATAGCAATATTTGCCTCACCCTATGCAATATTGCACAGAAGGCATTTTTCCATTTGTTATTGGATAAATCCGTAAGTGCGGACACAAACCGATCTCCCTAGATCCACCTGGATCTAGAACAAAACAAGACAGAATAATACTCTTTCCCTAGATTTAGACTATTGAATGAACTAGGAGGCTAGAATCATGAACATACCGTATGATCGCTTCCTTGGGTCTTTGTTGTTCTAATTTTGCTCCAATGCTCTTGTGCAGTCCAGACCAAGACAAATCAAACCAATTGAAGTGAAAACAACTTAATATATTCAACATTTAATCTATGTATATGATCAAGGAGTTATACAATAAAGTAGACAAATCTTTATGGGAAAGGGACATATTACTGTATCATATTGATAGAAAGAAAAACTTACAACCTGAGCCTTGATGTTGTAAATCTCCTTTCGATGACCCTTAGCTCTGACACACACACACTTGATCACTTGCATGAAGAAGATCAACCACTTTTTATAACCTTGTTGGAGTTCTTAGCTGCTATAGCAGCAGTCCTTCACACAATCTTTCACTAGTTCTCCAATGTATATCTTGTTTGTTTGCTTGCTAACCTCTTCCATGAGAATCCCCTCAATATATAAGAGAGAATGAATTAGTTACTTGGATAGGAATGATCCCAAAATATCAGGACAACTAGTACTTAGATAACCATTCGAATGCCATCTCATTATTCTAGAAGATTCCCTTCTAGAAGTTTGAAGAATTCTTCTTTTTCTCTTCTTTAGAAAGCGTTTGCAACCTAGCAGTTATACACAGTGCGAACTTCTCGCACCCTGGCTTAAGGTAGCCTGTGAGAATCATACATTCTCGCAGGAAAATGTATTGGTAGCCTGCGAACCTTCCTCAAAAATGATATTTTTGGTAAGAGAAGAAAGTAACTTTTCTCAAGAAAAAAGTTCTAATGAAGAGCCTGAGTGTACCATAATCAAAACATCATCATGACGACCAAAATTATGGGTAACAGAATGCCCCCCAAAGTCTGAGATTGGAACCAGTGACATTTGATAGACTTTGTAAGCTGCATGTGTGTGTCAAGAACCAAGAGCACATCTAATCGGAAACCTGCGAACACCCAAGCATCTATAGGATATCATATATACCAATTCTGAGGTAGGCATTCCTATACTCAGATCATAGACTAATGACATTATAGACATGAGTCATGGCCACCAATCATACACTGTGGATCCATGCCGTCAACATATAGCATAGCCACCAGAATACAATGTGGATCTCTGTGAGAAATTTCAAATCAAGATGACATAGCCACGAAACATACAAAGTGGATCTATGTGTCACAAATTATACATACTCCATCGCAACCTGGATCTCAAACATAATATCCAGGGTCTTCAATCTCGTCGCCCAAGGTACGAATCTAACCATGTGATTACATGTGTTGAAGTCGAACATGGTAGAAACCACTTGATTACTGTTCAATGATAAAACCGTTAACAAGTGCGAGGGAAATCACCATTGATGTCAATGACTCCCAAGGTACCATAGTACAATCCATCGAGTGTGAATAAATGAGTTGATGTCAAACACTCGATGGAATCTTTCGATCAGGGGTCAATGATGTAAACCCACTGTCGAAAGCGAGGAAACTTGCCATTGAGGCATGCAAGCTCCAAGGTACTAAATAATTTCTAAGTCTTGATTCTGGATAATGAGTTGAAGTCGACGGAACAAAACTCGTCACAGGGGGGCCTTGATGTATCCCCCATCAATGACACGAAATGAGTAATAGAGTTTGAAAGTGAAACAGATCATTTGGAAAATTGGACTGTACACAGGGAAGGCTGACACAGAGAGAATGGATAACTGCAGATGGCTGACTCAATATAGGTTTCAAATGGACTTCTCTTGAACATATGAATGACACGACCAATGATTTGGCAGCATTGACTCAAAGACGACACAGGAAATGACCTTGTAGCAAATTGAATGATAGACAAATGGATTTCCCAAACCGGCTTCAAATGATGAATACGAGGTGTCATATTCAAGAGAGACACTTACTGCCAATCAATACGAAGATGAAACATATCCCTTTCCCAAATTTTCCCCCACCATTTCTGGCAAGTACCTCTTTATTTTTACGCAAGCTTGAAGAGGATCACATATGCTTGTTGATATAAGCTCATCCTTCGGACGAGTCCCTCGGAGTATATTTAGCGAACCCTAAGAACGAGTGGTTCGGTCCCATCACGGGTCTGTCAATGTTTGTTTAACGAGTCCGGAGATAGTAAACTCGAAGGTTTTTCAAGATTATAGAGTTTGGAAAAACACTTAAAAGAGAATTCTCTCAGTTCCTTTTTCATAAAGTAGTCTGGATGAGACAGAAAAATAGATAAAGTATCGCTCACCAGATGCGTATTTCAAATACTTTAGCGAGCGTGAAAATAGCAAGGTCGCTCGGCGATCTTTTCATGTTTAGAGAGTCTAAAAAGAGCTTAAAGAGGACTCCAGGGGGGTTCCTTTTTCGTATAACCTTGTTGAGCCCGAAAAAGTGATAAAACTATGCTCGATCACGTTCTCTTGGATTTACGAGCCTAAGAACGGACAAAAATGATGCTCGAGGTTTTATGTAAAAACCCTAAAAAACAATCAAAATCACACCATAACGGAGAAAAATATGTCCATATCCTTTTTGTAATCATCAATGTTTCACACCTGCAGGTCATCACACTCATTTTTATATTAGTAATTAGGTTTAAACAATAGATAAACATAAAAACCCAAAAATGACATAGTAAAAAGTAAATTAAATGAGTAAATACACATTGTTACCATATCATTCCACATTTTTACTATTGAGTTCCAAAAACCCCCATTTTAGCCTCCGACTTCGGCGTTGATTTTCGGGATCTACAAGAGATCATTTGACGAGCCGTCTGCAGCATTACGGTAAGCTCTTCATTCTTGATATTTTCATGGTTCAAAATTTTGATTCCATTGGTTAGTTTTTGCATTTTCAAGTGGTTTTTGAACCCTACATGCGCGTATGAATTCTCGCAGGCTGCCCATACGAGGCCTACGAGAATGATACGTTCTCGCAGGAAAGCTTTGATCCAGTTGCGAGGTGTTTTCACTGTGTATAATAAGGCACCTGCGAAAAGTGCAGAACTCAAAAAAATTTTAAATGTTTAGCCAATGGAAAAGATCTAAATCATGAACAAAATCATTAATCCTCCTTTTATGTTCCTTGTGCAGGTATTTGACTAACAATCATGGTGCTGGAGTGGTGGGAACGAGAACATGAGGAGGATAATGCAAATGGTGAGAATCATCCTCCCACCATAGCTGCATTGAGAGATTGTGGTCTCTTAAAATACTTCCGCATCCCGGGCATGAGAGCCCAAGTCATATTACTGGAATATCTAGTCTGTATGTGGGATCCAGACCAACAAGTTTTCAATGTAGGAGCTCACACATTGTCCATCGATATAGAGGACATATATTTTTTGACAGGATTATCCAGGCGTGGGTCTTATGTCAGTTTGACCGGCAGCAGAGGTGGCAAGTTAAAAATGAGTGAATATTGCAATCAAAACTGTGTACCTGAGGCCGAAAGAGAGAAAGGGAAAGTGGCTATCTGGGGAGTAACAGACTTGACTCTCCGCACTATTCTCTTCACTATTGCTTGGATGGCGGGGATTTCTGCTCCTCATATGGCATTGCAGAGCTAATTCCAGTACGCCATCGAGTGTACTGAACCTCGTGTATTCAATTGGGCTGATGATGTGCTTCGCAGTATCAAAAGGCAATTAACTAAATGCAGGCGAGGTGAATTAAAACAATTTGGGTATGGATCTTTACTAGTGTCCTTCTTCCTTGAGAGGGTCCTTGTATTCCAACTACAGGATGAGTGGAACCTACCGGGTCCTAGAGATCCACGTATGTTGCGATGGTGTCAGCTCATGGCCAGGCACGTGGCAGGACCAATCGTCAAGTATGACGATATTTTCTTTGACTGGCTCCGTAACCAGATGCTGATGGTCGATGACTATGCCTATGCTGGGTTGGATTTTCGAGGAGATACGAATATAGCACTGCCTGAGGACGCTCAGTGGGGAGACCTTGGTAAGAAGTACACACATTTTCTCTTTTTAAATGTTTTTGTGAATTTTAATCATATTCAAATGTTTTTGTTTTATATTGTTTATCCAAAGGCTAATACAAAAATGTTTGTTGATAACACAAATGTTGGAATGTATAGACCTTCTGGCATTTCTCCTATCCAGAGGCGAGGAGAGGTACCAGCAGCAGTACCACAGTATGCCGAAGATTATCAGATAGTGGAACAGGATTTAGAGGGTTTGACAGCAGACATTCTAGATATGACTCTGGAAGAGGTTCCACGACGCGATCAGTGTCACACTGTAGGAGTATTAACAACTATGGGTCGACTGCTCCGTAGAGTTGCTAGGGCAGTAGCGTGTTACCGTGAACGTCATCCGTGATGTGACTTTGTAGAATCTATAAGCTTCAATTTTTGATATTTTTGTCTTCGGACAAACTTTTGTAAAAAACAAACTCTTTTGATCGTTATATATACATATGGCTTCTACCGGTTTACTTTATATTGCGTGAATTTTAATGTGTTTGATTTATAAATGGTTCAAATGTCTATCCAATACATAATTAGCTAAAGCATCTGTTAATGTATTAAGACGTCTAGGAATATGCTGATATTCAATGTGATCAAAATACCTTTCCAAGAGGCGAATTCGCAAATACACCCGTAACAAAGTAGGACTTCGAATAGAGTAGATATTACTTAGCTGTAGTACTACCAACTGCGATTCAAGTCACACAACCAAATGACGAATTCAAAGTGATATAGCATCAACCAATAATTCAATAACGACGCTATACTCTGCAATGTTGTTGGTCGCACGGCTGAGGCATACACCTCTTAAAGATACAAGTTCGTTTGTAGGGGCATAGATTGCCCACGCAGCAGACGCAAGATTCTGAGTACTACGGCTAGCACCATCAGCGAAGCCAATATAGGGTAGCAAAGACTCCGACATCTGGAAATCAAACACACCGTCACATAAGGTAGAGACCAGATAACGACAAAAGAAAAACTAAAGTAACACACACAAAGTATGATACATTAAAATACATGTACTTGTGCATAAATGATTTATGCATAGTACTTCTTCAAGTACAACCCATTCCTGGGTTCACTCAAAGGGATACCATCGTAATCAACCAGCTCATATGCTCCTTTTTCCAACACTTGGCGAACAATATAAGGTCCTCACCACATTGGCTCGAACTTCCCAGCTCCTAACACATCTCGATCCTATTCATAGAGAAGAACAAGATCACCTTCAGAAAAAATGTGAGGTTTGACATGCTTGTCATACTGTGCCTTGACATGTTTCTTCTGGGCTTCTATTATTAGAGTGGCGTCACGTCGAGTTTCTTCTATTCGCATCAGATACAATAGACATTCTTCTTCAGCAGAAGTATCGGGTAAGAGTTCGACAGCTAGCTTCAGAGAAGGTATCTTGCATTCTATTTGAAGAATGCATTCCACACCATAGACCAATCGAAAAGGCATAAACCCCGTAGCGGATTTTACAGATGTCCGATATGCCCACAATGTCGAAAACAACATCGTGTGCCAGCTTGTTTTATGAATTCCTATCATCCGTCGAAGCATTGTTATAAGAACTTTGTTTATTTCTTCGACCTGGCCATTAGCTTGCGGATAATAGGCTGTTGAGTTATCATGACAAAGACTCAACTTTTCGGTAAGTTTAGACATCATAAAATTCCTAAAATGACTATCGTGATCAGTAACGATAGCTTGAGGAACACCAAAATGAGCTATGACATGGTTAAAAAGAAACAACGCTGCAGTCTTTCCAGTATTATCGAATGTTGGCATCGCCTCGGTCCATTTTGTAAAATAATCAATAGCTACAATGATGTAACCATGCCCCCCAGCCGAGTGAGGGTGACATGTCATGAAATTGATGCCCCATTTTGCAAAGGGACCAACTGAGACCATAGGATGAAGAGGAGCAGGATGTGACCGAATTTTCTAATTGTAGGTCTGGCAGGCATGGCAATTCTGAACGACAGTAATGCATTCATTGAACAAGGAAGGCCAAAAATATCCTACGCGTAAGATCTTCTGAGCAGTAGCATACCCAGACATATGACCACCACATGCTCCAGAATTGCAGTCATTCAGAGCTTTCTCGGCTTCATCAAATGTCATACAATGCCGAAAAATAGATTCAATTCCCCGACGGTAAAGAGTATCCTCGAGGATAATGTATTGACGTGCTTGATAACGGATGCGTCGTCATTCAGTACTAGACAAAGCAGGCTGGAAAGTCTGGGTTTGGAGATATATAATGATATCTCCATACCAAAGATCGTCAGTGCTAATTAGGAAAAATAGATTCATTGGGTAATCAATCTACTGCTACATTTTCCGTGGCAGAGTCTGGAAAATCACATATCAATTCAGCGAAAACTAAGGATTTCTTAGACGTGGCACGATCGAATTCCAAGTCAAACTCCTGGAGTATGACAATCCACTTGGAGTATTTGCCCCCCAGCAATTGACGTGTCAAAATATGTTGCATGGGGTTGCAATGAGAAATCACTGTATTTTTCCATGAAAGGATATAATGCTGAAAGCGTTGAACAGCTTGAACGGTAGCCAATGCCAATTTTTCAACATGTTGATACTTGATTTCGGTTGATGTGAGACTTCGACTCAAGTAATAAATAACATTTTCATCGTGCGCATCATCCTCTTGGACCAGAGCCATACCAATGGTATACTCAGAGGCAGCAAGATAAAGAAAATAATCACGACTATAATCAGGAGGAAAGAGAAGCGGAGCTCGTGTGAGGGATAACTTCAAAGCCTCAAAAGAATTGTTGGCAACAGAATCCCAGACGAACTCTGAATATTTCTTTAGCAGTCGTGTAAAGCCACGAGTAATCTCAGCATAATTAGGAATGACACAACGAAGAAAGTTTGCTTTCCCCTGCAAACTTTGCAACTGGCGCAGCGTAGAAGGAGGAGGGAGATTAAGAATCACCTCAACCTTAATAGGATCCACTCTGATCCCTTGACGTGAAACGATGAAACCTAGAAGACGGTCGGATTCGACGCAAAAAACACATTTATGAGGATTTAACCGTATGCGATAGAACCGACAACGAACGAAAATGGCACGGAGGTGAGTAGGATGATCGACTCGGCACATAGAATGAGCAGGTAAATCGTCCAAATAAGGTTGAACAATATGTTTTATGTCATGAAAAGCGTAAGACATAACACGTTGAAACGTCGCGCCAACGTTCTTAAGACCGAAGGGTAGTTTCCTATAGGAAAAAGTACCCCAAGGACAAATAAACGCAGTTTTATGTTGGTCCTCGGGAGCGATGTTAATTTGATTATAGCCGGAGAAACCATCCATGAGAGAGAAAATTTCACTTTCGGCACAGTCATCGACAATCTGGTCGACAAAAGGGGTTGGAAAGTTGTCTTTTGGACAGGCTTTGTTAATATTCCTATAATCAACACATACTCGAATACTGCCTCCTTTCTTATCAATGGGTACAAGATTGGAAACCCATTCTGTCAGAGCCACGGGATAAATAAAGTCGGCTTTGAGAAGTTTTTCGACCTCTAGCTTGATAGCCGCCACTTTGCGTGGGTGTACAGGACGTAGGCGCTGTCGGACAGGTTTAGCTCCGGGGTATGTCTTTATCTCATGTACAACAATAGCATGGTCGATACCTGGCATCTCTTCCTAACTCCAGGCAAATATATCATGAAATTCTTTGAACAGAGAAGTATAAGTGACGATTTCATCTGGAGAACACGAAGCTCCAATATGAACATTTTCAACTATCCCAGGTTTAATGGATATATCAATGGGAATCGTGGGAGAGATATTACTGAGGTTCCCTTCGGCAAACACATCGTGTGTAGATATGGGAACGGTCGATATGACAACAACGGTCGACGGAGGTGAAATCCGTTGGTAGTTCTCAAGAGTCTGTTGCTCCAGAAAGAGTATGGAACGATGATGCCCATCGTCCCAAGGAGTGTCTTCCATGATAGGCATGATCATCTCGTCAGTGGGAAAGATAACACAGAAAGGATTGGGAGACAACTCATCAAGAGAAGAGGTAGAAGGTGTTTCCGATTGAATGGATTGATAAGCAGACTCAACCGGACTTAACGGCATGACATCGCCGAAATGAGCGTGATCTCCAGGGTCAGGGACTATCCAAGGGTCGTGTGGCGCAGGAAGTTCGTGAGGTACAGTGGAAATCATATTGATAGAAGAAACTGACAGGCGTGGAATATCGGGCGGTGGAATGGGAAAAGTACCCATTAACGAGGAATTCTTTAAAATGCCTACCCCGACATTCTCATAACCCGGCGGGGTTTTAGCTATAAACGGCACGTTGCTAGTACGAGTATCGGAATTGAAAAAGTCAAGTTGGTCAACTGTAACAACCTTTCCTTGATGAGGAAAACGTACTACACGAAAAAGCGTTGACAAAACTGTGCGCATGGAATCGATCCGGCTACGGCCAAGAAGAAGATTATAATCGAGGGGAACGTCAAAGACTTCCACTTCAACTTGGACCGTCTTACCTTCTAGTGTAACAGGAAATGAAGGAAGAACACCGTAAGGCTTAAAACCAGATCCATTAAAGGCTTTCAAAGTATTTTGTGATTCATTTAAGGGAGGAGAGCCAATGGCTTTCCAACAAGCAAAAGACATTACACTCTTAGAGGCACCCTCGTCAATAAAAGTTCGACAAATGTTCTTGTCCGAGACAACAACTTGTATTTGAAATGCAAGTTGTGGGGGTAACCTTGGAATATGATCTTCCAAGTCAAAGACTATTAAATTCGTATATGTTGGGTCAATTCCACCTATATCTTTCAATAGAGCCTTCCGTTGTGCAGGACAAGACTGAAGGACTTCAAGGGCAGACATCGTTGAAGGTGCTTGGGCCAGATCGTCCACAATATTGTAGTTCTGGGCCACACGAGCATGAGGATTGAAAGCCGACTGGAAAACAACACCCTTACGGGGTCGTAGGACTGTATCAAGGCTCAGTCGTTCGAGATGAAGAGGACCGTTTGTAGGTGGAGTCGGTGGAGAGGGTTGTACCAAAGCAGGAGGTAAATCGTCAACCTTCTCCTTAGACGAAGTATAATCTCTGGCTCTAGTTGTGATAGCAACGTTATTCTTCTTAGAATCACTAGTACACATCAAAACATATGATGTCATAGAAGTAGATGGTTGGTCGTGGATGACCAACTGAGCCTGTTGTTGGGACGGGAAGGGTTGGGACAAGACTGCCAGAGTAGATGGTTTTGGCATCCCTTGAAGGAACTTAGTAACTTTGGCACATCGAGGACAATCCTTCGTGTAGTGATCGTCACCAAAGATAAGGCAAGGGTATTGGGGTTTGCGCTTATCCCGATCTTCAACATGAGGAGTTTTAGTTTGCTCAGTTTGATTATTATATTTTCTCTCCTTATTCTTGCCTCTCCCCTTTTTAGATTTATTTTTACTAGTCGGGGTAGATTGAACAACATTTACCTCAGAAGTTTTATCGGTGGGAGTAGCAGCAGACAGAGAATTTTTCACATTAGAAGAAGTAGATTTAGGGGTTGCACTTGAAATAGAATGTGAGTGGGTATGAGTAGTACCAATCACACCATCAACTGCATGCGAGGCAGTTGGAGCAGTTGAAGTGCTGGAAGCACGAGGACGAGGTAGTTCAGGTAGAAAATCGTAAAGTGTTCCCATTTGCGAATAAACGAGATCAAGATATTGAGCACGACTTATATCCTGCTCCTCTGTAACAACACCACCCATGGCAATGTCTTTACCAATTTCATTCACAAATGACTTTGTAAACCATTCATCCAGTAATTGATCGGGGAGTTAATATCAGATAAGAAACCTCGTGGCAATTCAATGTACCACTTCGCAGCAGACCCTGTAAGGGTTCTTTGAAAAAGACGTAGGCAAATAGAGTCATCCATCAAAGAGTTGGATGAACACCATAGATGAAAAGTCATTACGTGATTGTTCGGGTCCTCTCCCACTTTTCCATCAAATTTAGGAATGTTGGATGGAAGCTTGGCTGGAATAACGGGCCATTGGGGAGAGTGACGAATAGGATCATTCAGAATCCTAGACAAATCTAGCAAATCCAAAGTAGCAAGAAAAGGTAATTGTCGATTGACTTGCGGGTACTGGTGACTTTGGGGTGGAAGCCTCGTTGGCAAACCAGTAAGCCCGTATGCAGTCTACCCATATTGGGAAGATTCGAGCTGATTCGGTGGTGGATGAAGAGGATAGTAAGTCCAAGGATTGAAACCTTGGGTTTGATTAGGGACCTGAGTTTGAGCAGTTGGACCTTGACCCCAAATAGGATTGGGTATACCTGGATAAGGTTGACCTACAGTAGGGGTAGGCTATTTCCCCCCAATCGTTTGAGGAAGATGTTGTAACATCTGAGTCCAATACTAGGCCAAAGCAGGAGGTATATTTTGTCCAAAAGGCAGGGTTGGTCGCCCCATTGTAGGTGGATTTCCAACCGGAAATTGAGTACCAATCGTAGGTTGTGTAGTGAGTGGAATATGTCCGGTAAGAGGAAATGGAATCGTACCACCTTGTCCACCACCGGGAATATGCAGGTTTGAAGTAATGGACGGTATAGCACCACTAGGATTAGGATTGACAGAGAGAAATTGGAGAGGGAGTGTCGGAATAAAACCGGGAATATTTTGCCCAGAAGGACCCCCAGGAGTACCAGATGGGGTTTGCGGAGGTGTTGGAACAACAGTATTCAACAAAGCATTCAACGCATGATATCCAGGTGCTAATGTCGGAATGATATCAGGCATCTGCTGGGTATTGATAGGAGCAAGATTAGCAGCGGTAACTCCGGTTGGGACACCCTTAGTGTTCGCGAGATGGGCCATCTCGTCTGAGAGAATAAATTGATAAGAGGTAGTCACTGGTGTAGTCTCTGTCTCAGTAAGTACTGGAGGGTTGATTGCATAGACTATAGGTGACTCAGTACCAAAAAGGACCCTTCGAAAATTACCGGACCAAAAAGGATCTTGTCCTCCTTCCCCGGGAAAAGGCCCAACAGCTGATTTAGATGATGTAACAACTGCTTCTTCAGAAGAATTTAATCGCACAAAAGGTCGTTCACCACGGCGAATGCGATAGTCCTCTCTAGTATTAGTAATTCGAAAAGGTTCTAGAGAGTCAGTTGATTCCACTTGTGGTACTTGTGGTGTGGTGACAACTGGGACCTCACTTGTGTCCACGCAAGGTGGGGTAACAACTGGGAGTTCACTCTGGCGAGGAGAGCCCTCAGGTGTACTAGTAGGCAAGGGTTGAGAATCTTCCAGATTCTCTGGAGATAAACCTTGCATCCTACGTGAACATCGTGGGGGAGCAATTGTAAACAAGTGACAAGCTCCGCAAAGAAATTCTTAAGGTCAACTTCGAGAAATAAACAACACACACTAGTAAACAAAATCTAGAAGCAATCACCAGGCAAACAAGACCTTCTAAGTTCGAAGCCACTAGTTGGTGATGAAATCCAACGTCGCAACAATGAGACAAGAAGGGGTGGGGCTAGGGTGTAAACGTTACTTTGACGACCTGCTTAACGGACTTACACCCTGGTGCAAGCTCCCACACATAATCGTGGGTATACCCTCCAAGGAGCCCGAGTGAGTTTATTCAACGTCAATTCCAGGTACCGTGAAGACTTTCCCCTCCACAATCACCTTGGGTAAGAACCTAGAGAGATAGGCCACTAAGGTCACCACAAACAACAATACATCATGGGGGAACATTCGACAGTCTGATCGACACGCAAGGGTAGGGTATCTAGCCCGAAATCAACTCAAAAGGCTTCCACTCATCATTGTGGGTATACCTCGTGAGTGACCCCCATAATACGTGCAATCTCTACACTGATGCCAACAAAGCAGGGTGAGTAACTCTGTCAACACCAATGCGACCTAGTGCTTGACCCTTGTGTTAGAAGGGCTTTCCAGGACAATATGTTGCAAATGGAATTTAACACTCCCTAACTCAAGATGCTATTGTGTGTTCCGCACTTACGGATTTATCCAATAACAAAATTGGCAACTCCGCTGGGGACACAAACCGATCTCCCTAGATCCACCTGGATCTAGAACAAAACAAGACAGAATAATACTCTTTCCCTAGATTTAGACTATTGAATGAACTAGGAGGCTAGAATCATGAACATATCGTATGATCGCTTCCTTGGGTCTTTGTTGTTCCAATTTCGCTCCAATGCTCTTGTGTAGTCCAGACCAAGACAACTCAAACCAATTGAAGTGAAAACAACTTAATATATTCAATAGTTAATCTATGTATATGATCAAGGCGTTTTCCAATAAAGTAGACAAATCTTTATGGGAAAGGGACATATTACTATATCATATTGATAGAAAGAAAAACTTACATCCTGAGCCTTGATGTTGTAAATCTCCTTTCGATGACCCTTAGCTCTAACACACACACTTGATCACTTGCATGAAGAAGATCAACCACTTTTGATAACCTTGTTGGAGTTCTTAGCTGCTGTAGCATCAGTCCTTCACACAATCTTTCACTAGTTCTCCAATGTCTCTCTTTCTTGTTTTCTTGCTAACCTCTTCTATGAGAATCCCCTCAATATATAAGAGAGAATGAATTAGTTACTTGGATAGGAATGATCCCAAAATATCAGAAAAGTCAGTACTTAGATAACCATTCGAATGCCATCTCATCATCTAGAAGATTCCCTTCTAGGAGTTTCGAGAATTATTCTTTCTCCCTTCTTTAGAAAGTGTTCGCACCCTAGCAGTTATGCACAGTGTGAACTTCTCGCACCCTGGCTTAAGGTAGCCTTTGAGAATCATACATTCTCGCAGGAAAATGTATTGGTAGCCTGCGAACCTTCCTCAAAAATGATATTTTTGGTAAGAGAAGAAAGTAACTTTTCTCAAGAAAAAGTTCTAATGAAGAACCTGAGTGTACCATAATCAAAACATCATCATGACGACCAAAATTATGGGTAACAGAATGCCCCCCATAGTCTTAGATTGGAACCAGTGACAGTCGATAGACTTTGTAAGCTGCATGTGTGTGTCAAGAACCAAGAGCACATCTAATCGGAAACCTGCGAACACCCAAGCATCTATAGGATATCATATATACCAATTCTGAGGTAGGCATTCCTATACTCAGATCATAGACTGATGACATTATAGACATGATTCATGGCCACCAATCATACACTGTGGATCCATGCCATCAACATATAGCATAGCCACCAGAATACAATGTCGATCTATGCGAGAAATTTCAAATCAAGATGACATAGCCACAAAACATACACAGTGGATCTATGTGTCGCAAATTATACATACTCCATCGCAACCTGGATCTCAAACATAATATCCAGGGTCTTCAATCTCGTCACCCAAGGTACGAATCTAACCATGTGATTACATGTGTTGAATTCGAACATGGTAGAAACCACTTGATTACCGGTCAATGATAAAACCGTTAAAAAGTGCGAGGGAAATCACCATTGATGTCAATGACTCCCAAGGTACCATAGTAAAATCCATCGAGTGTGAATAAATGAGTTGATGTTGAACAGTCGATGGAATATTTCGATCAGGGGTCAATGATGTAAACCCACTATCGAAAGCGAGGAAACTTGCCATTGAGGCATGCAAGCTCCAAGGTACTAAATAATTTCTAAGTCTTGATTCCGGATAATGAGTTGAAGTCGACGGAACAAAAATCGTCACAGGGGGGCCTTGATGTATCCCCCATCAATGACATGAAATGAGTAACAGAGTTCGAAAGTGAAACAGAGCATTTGGAAAATTGGACTGTACACAAGGAAGGCCAACACGAAGAGAATGGATAACTGCAGATGGTCGACTCAATATAGGTTTCAAATGGACTTCTCTTGAACATATGAATGACATGACCAATGATTTGGCAGCATTGACTCAAAGACGACACAGGAAATGACCTTGTAGAAAATTGAATAAGAGACAAATGGATTTCCCAAACCGGCTTCAAATGACGAATAGGGGGTGTCATGTTCAAGAGCGACACTTACTCCCAATCAATATGAAGATGAAACATATCCCTTTCCCAAATTTCCCCCCACCATTTCTGGTAAGTACCTCTTTATTTTTATGCAAGCTTGAAGAGGATCACATATGCTTGTTGATATAAGCTCATCCTTCAGACGAGTCCCTCGGAGTATATTTAATGAACCCTAAGAAGGAGTGGTTCAGTACCATCACGGGTCTGTCAATGTTTGTTTAATGAGTCCGGAGATAGTAAACTCGAAGGTTTTTCAAGATTATAGAGTTTGGAAAAACACTTAAAAGAGAACTCTCTCAGTTCCTTTTTCGTAAAGTAGTCTGGATGAGATCGAAAAAGAGATAAATTATCGCTCACCAGACGCGTATTTCAAATACTTTAGCGAGCGTGAAAATAGCAAGGTCGCTCGGCGATCTTTTCATGTTTAGAGAGTCTAAAAAGAGCTTAAAGAGGACTCCAGGGGGGTTCCTTTTTCATATAACCTTGTTGAGCCCGAAAAAGTGATAAAACTATGCTCGATCACGTTCTCTTGGATTTACGAGCATAAGAACGGACAAAAACGATGCTCGAGGTTTTATGTAAAAACCCTAAAAAACAATCAAAATCACACCATAACGGAGAAAAATATGTCCATATCGTTTTTGTAATCATCAATGTTTCACACCTGCAATTCATCACACTCATTTTTATATTAGTAATTAGGTTTAAACAATAGATAAACATAAAAACCCAAAAATGACATAGTAAAAAGTAAATTAAATGAGTAAATACACATTGTTACCATATCATTCCACATTTTTACTATTGAGTTCCAAAAACCCCCATTTTAGCCTCCGACTTCAGCGTTGATTTTTGGGATCTACAAGAGATCATTTGATGAGTTGTCTTAGCATTACAGTAAGCTCTTCATTCTTGATCTTTTCATGGTTCAAAATTTTGATTTCATTGGTTAGTTTTTTCATTTTCAAGTGGTTTTTGAACCCTACATGCGCGTATGAATTCTCGCAGGCTGCCCATACGGGGCCTGCGAGAATGATACGTTCTCGCAGGCAAGATTTGAGCCAGCTACAAGGTGTTCGCACTGTGTATAATAAGGCACCTGCGAGCAGCGCAGAACTCAAAAAAAAATTAAATGTTTAGCCAATGGAAAAGATCTAAATCATGAACAAAATCATTAATCCTCCTTTTATGTTCCTTGTGCAGGTATTTGAATAACAATCATGGTGCTGGAGTGGCAGGAACGAGAACATGAGGAGGATAATGCAAATGGCGAGAATCATCCTCCCACCATAGCTGGATTGAGAGATTGTGGTCTCTTAAAATACTTCCGCATCCCGGGCATGAGAGCCCAAGTCAGATTAATGGAATATCTAGTCTGTATGTGGGAACCAGACCAACAAGTTTTCAATGTAGGAGCTCACACATTGTCCATCGATATAGAGGACATATATTTTTTGATAGGATTATCCAGGCGCGGGTCTTATGTCAGTTTGACCAGCAGCAGAGGTGGCGGGTTAAAAATGAGTGAATATTGCAATCAATACTGTGTACCTAAGGCCAAAAGAAAGAAAGGGAAAGTGGCGATCTGGGGAGTAACAGACTTGACTCTCCGCACTATTCTCTCCGCACTATTCTCTTCACTATTTCTCGGATGGAAGGGAGTTCTGCTCCTCATATGGCATTGCAGAGCTACTTCCAGTACGCCATCGAGTGTACTAAACCTCGTGTATTCAACTGGGCCGATGCTGTGCTTCGCAGTATCAAAAGGCAATTAACTAAATGTAGGCGAGGTGAATTAAAACAATTTGGGTATGGATCTTTACTAGTGTCCTTCTTCCTTGAGAAGGTCCCTGTATTCCGACTACAGGCTGAGTGGAACCTACCGGGTCCTAGAGATCCACGTATGTTGCGATGGTGTCGGCTCATGGCCAGGCACGTGGCAGGACCAATCGTCAAGTATGACGATATTTTCTTTGACTGCCTCTGTAACCAGATGCTGATGGTCGATGACTACGCCTATGCTGGGTTGGATTTCTGAGGAGATCTGGATCTATCACTGCCTGAGGACACTCAGTGGGGAGACCTCGGTAAGAAGTACACACATTTTATCTTTTTAAATGTTTTTGTTTTATATTGTTTATCCAAAGGCTAATACAAAAATTCTTGTTGATAACACAGATGTTGGAATGTATAGACCTGCTGGCAGTTCTCCTATCCAGAGGTGAGAAGAGGTAGCGGTAGCAGTACCACAGTATGTTGAAGATTATCAGATAGTGGAACGGAATTTAGAGGGTCTGACAGAAGACATTCCAGATTTGACTCTGGAAGAGGTTCCACGACGCGATCAGCGTCACACTGTAGGAGTATCAGCAACTATGGGTCGACTGCTCCGTAGAGTTGCTAGGGCAATAGTGTGTTACCGTGAACGTCATCTGTGATGTCACTTTGTAGAATCTATAAGCTTCAATTTTTGATATTTTGGTCTTCGGACAAACTTTTGTAAAAAACAAACTCTTTTGATCGTTATATATACAGATGGATTCTACCGGTTTACTTTATATTGCGTGAATTTTAATGTGTTTGATTTATAAATGGTTCAAATGTCTGTCCAATACATAATTAGCTAAAGCATCTGTTAATGTATTAAGACGTCTAGGAATATGCTCATATTCAATGTGATCAAAATACCTTTCCAAGAGACGAATTCGCAAATACACCTGTAACAAAGGAGGACTTCGAATAGAGTAGATATTACTTAGCTGTAGTACTACCAACTGCGAGTCAAGTCGCACAACCAAATGACGAATTCCAAGCGAGATAGCATCAACCAATAATTCAATAACGGCGCTATACTCTGCAATGTTGTTGGTCGCACGGCCAAGGCATACACCTCTTAAAGATGCAAGTTTGTTTGTAGGGGCATAGATTGCCCATGTAGCGGACGCAAGATTTCAAGTACTACGGCTAGCGCCATCAGCGAAGCCAATATAGGGTAGCGAAGACTCCGACATCTGGAAATCAAACACATCGTCACATAAGGCAGAGACCAGATAATGACAAAAGAAAAACTAAAGTAACACACACAAAGTATGATACATTAAAATACATGTACTTGTGTACAAATGATTTATGCATAGTACTTCTTCAAGTACAACCCATTTTTGGGTTCACTCAAAGGGATACCATCGTAATCAACCAGCTCATATGCTCCTTTTTCCAACACTCGACGAACAATATAAGGTCCTCGCCACATTGGCTCGAACTTCCTAGCTCCTAACACATCTCGATCCTGTTCATAGAGAAGAACAAGATCACCTTTAGAAAACATGCGAGGTTTGACATGCTTGTCATACTGTGCCTTGACACGTTTCTTCTGGGCTTCTATTATTAGAGTGGCGTCACGTCGAGTTTCGTCTAATCACATCAGATACAATAGACATTCTTCTTCAGCAGAAGTATCGGGTAAGAGTTCGACAGCTAGATTCAGAGAAGGTATCTCGCATGCTATTGGAAGAATGGCTTCCACACCATAGACCAATTGAAAAGGCATAAACCCCATAGCGGATATTACAGATGTTCGATATGCCCACAATGCCGAAAACAACATCGTGTGCCAGCTTTTTTTATGAATTCCTATCATCCGTTGAAGCATTGTTATAAGAACTTTGTTGATTGCTTCGACCTGGCCATTAGCTTGCGGATAATAGGGTGTTGAGTTATCATGACGAAGACCCAACTTTTCAGTAAGTTCAGACATCATAAAATTCCTAAAATGACTACCGTGATCAGTAACGATAGCTTGAGGAACACCAAAACGAGCTATGACATGGTTAAAAAGAAACAACGTTGCAGTCTTTCCAGTATTATCGAATGTTGGCATCGCCTCGGCCCATTTTGTAAAATAATCAACAGCTACAATGATGTAACCATGCCCCCCAGCCGAGTGAGGGTGACATCTCATGAAATCGATGCCCCATTTTGCAAAGGGACCAACTGAGACCATAGGATGAAGAGGAGCAGTATGTGACCGAATTTTTTGATTGTAGGTCTGGCAGGCATGGCACTTCTGAATGACAGTAATGCAGTCATTGAACAAGGAATGCCAAAAATATCCTGTGCGTAAGATCTTTTGGGTAGTAGCATACCCAGACATATGACCACCACATGCTCCAGAATGGCAGTCATTCAGAGCTTTCTCGGCTTCATCAAATGTCAGACAACGCCGAAAAACAGAGTCAATTCCCTGACGGTAAAGAGTATCCTCGAGGATAATGTATTGATGTGCTTGATAACGGATGCGTCGTCGTTCAGTACTAGACAAAGCAGGTCGAAAAGTCTGGGTTTGGAGATATATAATGATATCTCCATACCAAAGATCGTCAGTGCTAATTAGGAAAAGAGATTCATCAGGCAATGGATCTACTGCTACATTTTCCATGGCAGAGTGAGGAAAATCACATATCAATTCAGCGAAAACTAAGGATTTCTTAGACGTGGCGCGATCGAATTCCAAGTCAAACTCCTGGAGTATGACAATCCACTTGGAGTATTTTCCCCCCAGCAATTGACGTGTCAAAATATGTTGCATGGGGTTGCAATGAGAAATCACTGTAGTTTTTTGTGAAAGGATATAATGCCGAAAGCGTTGAACATATTGAACGACAGCCAATGCCAATTTTTCAACATGTTGATACTTGATTTCGATTAATGTGAGACTTTGACTCAAGTAATAAATAACATGTTCATCGTGCACATCATCCTCTTGGACCAGAACCATACCGATGGTATACTCAGAGGCAGCAAGATAAAGAAAATAATCACGACTATAATCAGGAGGAAAGAGAAGCGGAGCTCGTGTGAGGGATAACTTCAAAGCCTCAAAAGAATTGTTGGCAACAGAATCCCAGACGAACTCTGAATCTTTCTTTAGCAGCCGTGTAAAGCCATGAGTAATCTCGGCGTAATTAGGAATGAAACGACGAAGAAAGTTTGCTTTCCCCTGCAAACTTTTCAACTGGCGCGGCGTAGAAGGAGGAGGGAGATTAAGAATCGCCTCAACCTTAATAGGATCCACTCTTATCCCTTGACGTGAAACGATGAAACCTAGAAGACGACCGGATTCGATGCAAAAAACACATTTATGAGGATTTAAACGTATGCGATAGAACCAACAATGAATGAAAATGGCACGGAGGTGAGTAGGGTGATCGACTCGGCGCATAGAATGAGCAGGTAAATCGTCCAAATAAGGTTGAATGATATGTTTTATGTCATGAAAAGTGTAAGACATAGCACGTTGAAACATCGCGCCAGCGTTCTTAAGACCGAAGGGCAGTTTCCTATAGGCAAAAGTACCCCAAGGAAAAATAAATGCAGTTTTATGTTGGTCCTCGGGAGCGATGTTAATTTCATTATAGCCGGAGAAACCATCTATGAGAGAGAAAAGTTCACTTCCAGCACAATCATCGACAATCTGGTCGACAAAAGGGGTTGGAAAGTTTTCTTTTGGACATGCTTTGTTAATATCCCTATAATCAACACATACTTGAATACTGCCTCCTTTCTTATCAATGGGTACAGGATTGGAAACCCATTCTGTCAGAGCCACGGGATAAATAAAGACGGCTTTGAGAAGTTTTTCAACCTCTAGCTTGATAGCTGCCGCTTTGCATGGGTGTAAAAGACGTAGGCGCTGTCGGACAGGTTGAGCTCTGGGTTATGTTTTTATCTCATGTACAACAATAGCAGGGTTGATACCTGGCATCTCTTCGTAACTCCAGGCAAATATATCACGAAATTCTTTGAACGGAGAAGTATAAGTGACGATTTCATCTAGAGAACACGAAGCTCCAATATGAACATTTTCAACTATCCCAGGTTTAACGGATATATCAATGGGAATCGTGGAAGAGATATTACTGAGGTTCCCTTCAGCAAACACATTGTGTGTAGAGCCGGGAACGGTCGATATGACAACAATGGTCGACGGAGGCGAAATCCATTGGTAGTTCTCAAGAGTCTGTTGCTCCAGAAAGCGTATGGAACGATGATGCCCATCGTCCCAAGGAGTGTCTTCCATAACAGACATGATCATCTCATTAGTGGAAAAGATAACATGGAAAGGATCGGGAGACAACTCATCAAGAGAAGAGGTAGAAGGTGTTGTCGATTGAATGGCTTGATAATCATACTCAACCGGACTTAACAGCATGACATCACCAAAATGAGCGTGATCTCTAGGGTCAGGGACTATCCAAGGGTCGTGTGACGCAGGATGTTCGTGAGGTACAGTGGAAATCATATTGATAGAAGCAACTGACAGGCGTGGAATATCGAGCGGTGGAATGGGAAAATTACCCATTAACGAGGAATCCTTTAAAAGTCCTACCCCGACATTCTCATAACCCGGTGGGGTTTTAGCTATAAACGACACGTTGCCAGTACGAGTATCGGAATTGAAAAAGGCAAGTTGGTCAACTGTAACAACCTTTCCTTGATGAGGAAAACGTACTACACGGAAAATCGTTGACACAACGACGTGCATGGAATCGATCCAGCTACGGCCAAGAAGAAGATTAATATTGAGGGGAGCGTCAAAGATTTCCACTTCAACTTGGACCGTCTTACCTTCTAGTGTAATAGGAAATGAAGGAAGAAAACCGTAAGGCTTAAAACCAGAGCCATTAAAGGCTTTCAAAGTATTTTGTGATCCATTTAAGGGAGGAGAGCCAATGGCTTTCCAACAAGCAAAAGACATTACACACTTAGAGGCACCCTCGTCAATAACAGTTCGGCAAATTTTCTTGTCCGAGACAACAACTTGTATTTGAAACGCAAGTTGTGGGGGTAACCTTGGAATATGATCTTCCAAGTCAAAGACTATTAAATTCATATATGTTGGGTCAATTCCACCTATAGATTTCAACAGAGCCTTCTGTTTTGCAGGACAAGACTGAAGGACTTCAAGGGCAGACATCGTTGAAGGTGCTTGGGCCAGATCTTCCACAATACTGTAGTTCTGGGTCGCACGAGCATGAGGATTGAAAGCCGACTTGCGAACAAAATCCTTAGGGGGTCATAGGATTGTATCAAGGCTCGGTTGTTCGAGATGAAGAGGACCGTTTGTAGGTGGAGTCGGTGGAGAGGGTTGTACCAAAGCAGGAGGTAAATCGTCAACCTTCTCCTTAGACGGAGTATAATCTTTGGCTCTAGTTGTGATAGCAACGTTATTCTTCTTAGAATCACTAGTACACATCAAAACATATGATGTCGTAGAAGTATATGGTTGGTCGTGGATGACCAACTGAGCCTGTTGTTGGGACGGGAAGGGTTGGGACAAGATTGTCGGAGTAGATGGTTTTGGCGTCCCTTGAAGGAACTTAGTAACTTCGGCACGTCGAGGAAAATCCTTCGTGTAGTGATCGTCACCATAGATAAGGCAAGGGTATCGGGGTTTGCGCTTATCCCGATCTTCAATAGGAGGAGTCTTAGTTTTCTCAGTTTGATTATTATTTTTTCTCTCCTTATTCTTGCCTTTCCCCTTTTTAGATTTATTTTTACCGGTCGGGGTAGATTGAACAGCGTTTACCTCAGAAGTTTTACCAGTGGGAGTAGCAGGAGATGAAGCATTTTGCACATTAGAAGAAGTATATTTAGGGGTTTCACTTGAAACATAATGTGAGTGGGTATGAGTAGTACCAATCACACCATCAGCTGCATGCGAGGTAGCTGGAGCAGTTGAAGTGATGGAAGCACCAGGACGAGGTAGTTCAGGTAGCAAATCGTAAAGTGTTCCCATTTGCGAATAAACGAGATCAAGATATTGAGCACGACTTATAGCCTGCTCCTCTGTAACAACACCACCCATGGCAATGTCTTTACCAATTTCATTCACAAATGACTTTGTAAACCATTCAGCCAGTAATTGATCAGGGAGTTCTAGTTTGATGAGACGTCGTCTCCTTCGCCACTCATGAATATGATCAGATATATGAGTGCCCTTAATTTGTTTGAAGGAAGTCAAAATCTCAGTCCCGGTATCATAACGGATCGGTAACTGGTAATGAGTAAGAAAATCCATAGCTAGGGTGTTAAAATCGGAGAAGAAACCTTGTGGCAATTCAAAGTACCACTTCGCAGCAGACCCTGTAAGGGTTCTTTGAAAAAGACGTAGGTGAATAGAGTCATCCATCAAAGAGTTGGATGAACACCATAGATGAAAAGTCATTACGTGATTGTTCGGGGTCCTCTCCCACTTTTCCATCAAATTTAGGAATGTCGGATGGAAGCTTGGCTGGAATAACGGGCCATTGGGGAGAGTGACGAATAGGATCATTCAGAATCCTAGACAAATCTGGCAAATCCAAAGTAGCAAGAAAAGGTAACTGTCGATTGACTTGCGGGTACTGGTGACTTTGGGGTGGAAGCCCCGTTGGCAAACCAGTAGGCCCATATGCAGTCTGCACATATTGGGAAGATCCTAACTGATTCGGTGTTGGCTGAAGAGGATAGTAATTCCAAGGATTGAAACCTTGGGTTTGATTAGGGACCTGAGTTTGAGCAGTTGGACCTTGACCCCAAATAGGATTGAGTATACCTGGATAAGGTTGACCTACAGTAGGGGTAGGTTGTTGCCCCCCAGTTGTTTGAGGAAGATGTTGTAACATCTGAGTCCAATACTAGGCCAAAGCAGGAGGTATATTTTGTCCAAAAGGAGGGGTTGGTCCCCCCATTGTAGGTGGATTTCCAACTGGAAATTGAGTACCAATCATAGGTTGTGTAGTAAGTGGATTATGTCCGGTAAGAGGAAATGGAATCGTACCACCTTTTCCACCACCAGGAATATGCAAGTTTGAAGTAATGGACGGTATAGCGCCACTAGGATTAGGATTGCCAGAAAGAAATTGCAGAGGGAGTGTCGGAATAAAACCTGGAATATTATGCCGAGAAGGACCCCGAGGAGTACCAGATGGGGTTTGCGGAGGTGTTGGAACAGCAGTATTCAACAAAGCATTCAACGCATGATATCCAAGTGGTAATGTCGGAATGATATTAGGCATCCGTTGGGTATTGATAGGAGCAAGATTAGCAGCAGTAACTCCGGTTGGGACACTCGTAGTGTTCGCAAGATGGGCCATCTCGTCCGGGAGAATAAATTGATAAGAGGTAGTCACTGGTGTAGTCTCTGTCTCAGTAAGGACTGGAGGGTTGATTGCATAGACTATAGGTGACTCAGTACCAAAAAGGACCCTTCGAAAATTACTGGACCAAAAAGGATCTTGTCCTCCTTCCCCGGGAAAAGGCCCAACAGCTGATTCAGAAGATGTAACAACTGCTTCTTCAGAAGAATTTAATTGCACAAAAGGTCATTCACCACGGCGAATGCAATAGTCCTCTCTAGTATTAGTAATTCAAAAAGGTTCTAGAGAGTCAGTTGATTCCACTTGTGGTACTTGTGGTGTGGTGAGAACTGGGACCTCACTTGTGTCCACGTGAGGTGGGGTAACAACTGGGACTTCACTCTGGCAAGGAGAGCCCTTAGGTGTACTAGTAGGCAAGGGTTGAGAATCTTCCAGATGCTCTGGAGATAAACCTTGCATCCTACATGAACGTCGTGGGGGAGAAATTGTAAACAAGTGACAAGCTCCCCAAAAAAATTCTTAAGGTCAACTTCGAGAAATAAACAACATGCACTACTAAACAAAATCTAGAACCAATCACCAGGCAAACAAGACCTTGTAATTTCGAAGCCACTAGTTGGTGATGAAATCCAACGTCGCAACAACGAGATGAGAAGGGGCGGGGCTAGGGTGGAAAAGTTATGCTGACGACCTGCTTAACGGGCTTACACCCTGGTGCAAGCTCCCGCACATAATCGTGGGTATACCCTCCAAGGAGCCCGAGTGAGTTTGGTCAACATCAATTCCAGGTACCGTGAAGACTTTCCCCTCCACAGTCACCTTGGGTAAGAACCTAGAGAGATAGGCCACTAAGGTCACCACAAACAACAGTATAGCCCGGGGGAACAGTCGACAATCCGATCGACACGCAAGGGCAGGGTATCTAGCCCGAATTCAACTCAAAAGGCTTCCACTCATCATTGTGGGTATACCTCGTGAGTGACCCCCATAATATGTTCAATCTATACACTGATGTCAACAAAGCAGGGTGAGTAACTCTGTCAAAACCAATGCGACCTACTGCTTGACCCTTGTGTTAGAAGGGCTTCCCAGGACAATATGTTGCAAATGGAATTTAACACTCCCTAACTCAAGCTGCTATTGTGTGTTCCGCACTTACAGATTTATCCAATAACCAAATTGGCGACTCCGCTGGGGACACAAACCGATATCCCTAGATCCACCTGGATCTAGAACAAAATAAGACAGAATAATACTCTTTCCCTAGATTTAAACTATTGAATGAACTAGGAGGATAGAATCATGAACATACCGTATGATCGCTTCCTTGGGTCTTTGTTGTTCCAATTTCTCTCCAATGCTCTTGTGCAGTCTAGACCAAGACAACTCAAACCAATTGAAGTGAAAACAACTTAATATATTCAACAATTAATCTATGTATATGATCAAGGAGTTATACAATAAAGTAGACAAATCTTTATGGGAAAGGGACATATTACTGTATCATATTGATAGAAAGCAAAACTTACAACCTGAGCCTTGATGTTGTAAATCTCCTTTCGATGACCCTTAGCTCTGACACACACATTTGCTCACTTGCATGAAGAATATCAACCACTTTTGATAACCTTGTTGGAGTTCTTAGCTACTGTAGCATCAGTGCTTCACACAATCTTTCACTAGTTCTCCAATGTCTCTCTTGCGTGTTTGCTTGCTAACCTCTTCCATGAGAATCCCCTCAATATATAAGAGAGAATGAATTAGTTACTTGGATAGGAATGATCCCAAAATATCAGGAAAGCTAGTACTTAGATAACCATTCTAATGCCATCTCATCATTCTAGAAGATTTCCTTCTAGAAGTTTTGAGAATTCTTCTTTTTCCCTTCTTTAGAAAGCATTCACACCCTAGCAGTTATGCACAGTGTGAACTTCTCGCACCTTGGCTTAAGGTAGCCTGCGAGAATCATACATTCTCGCAGGCAAATGTATTGGTAGCCTGTGAACCTTCCTCAAAATTGATATTTTTGGTAAGAGAAGAAAGTAACTTTTCTCAAGAAAAAGTTCTAATGAAGAGCCTGAGTGTACCATAATCAAAACATCATCATGACGACCAAAATTATGGGTAACACCATTTCCCTATGCAGACTCTTCATCCCTTTTTTTCAAATCCCGGAGCTAATAATACATTTTTTCCACATACACACACCTTGCCTACTATACAATATGTGTATATGCAGTTTTCACCAATACAACCCGTGTACATCAAGAAATGTGCCCAAAAATGAAAAATGTTTTCGAATTTCCATGTCATGAAAGGATATCAATGATCCTTGGCCTTCCATATACTGGAAATGTTCTGACTCGGCCCTTCAGTTCCATATGAAGCCTCTAAATGGGCCAATTCCAAGATATGGAAAAGAGGAGAAAGAATTGAACTTTGAGAGAAAAGTTACTCTGGAGGAATTATTTACTTCACATTGAGTCTGCAACCCTTTATCCTTTAAGTCTGAACATAGTGTTCAGCCCCCAAGCTCTTCCCTTATTGAGTGAGAATTACATTGTCTCTCTTATATGAGCTTGCCTTTGGTGGAGGATTGAAGTGGTGGAGGCGCAGCTAGAAGGAACTTAGTTTCTCATTTTTGAATCGTGCCGACACAGAAGTCAGTAACTTATTCACTTCTGTTGATTATATCTTAATAGAAATACTATTTTCCCATCCAATTGATATCTTGAAAATATTTGAATTATCATTCCATGGGTGTATTTATTATGAATGTTAATGGATTATGCTATTGAATGTGCTAACATCATATATTATCACCATATGCTTTCTTTTATTGGTTGTTGAGGACTAGTTGCTTTGGGTCAAGTGCTCAACGGTGGACTTCATCAAACGTCTAGACGAGGCAGGCCTTTTATCTTGTCTTGCTAGCACATTTGTTTATATAATAGCATACTTGAGAATAGAGTTGATTTTTGCAGTCATTTTTGTCTGTTGTGGTTTTCCCCTAGCCATAGAGAGATTTTCCTCGTAACAAAATTGGCGACTATACTAGGGATTGAATCTTCTTTTTTGGGCTTCGGAGTGTTTTTTTCCTTGGATTGCTCTCGTTCATATTGTGTTTCTTGTCATATCATTTCCTGACAGCCTCTGTTCACTCTTGGTCTAAGTCTTTCAACCTTCTCCTTAGCCTAGTTGTGTTTTGACACATATACGCAGGTTTTTTCTCGACAGTCATGTACATACGTGTGTTGTCCCTCTGCAAGCTATGTACATACACGCTTTTGCTTTGAACAGTTGCATACATAAAAATCTTTTGCTTGTTTGCTGGGTTTGGTGGTTGTTGGGTAGGTTTTGATGATTGTTGAGTCTTCTTGGGTCTCTGTAGTGACTGTTAAGTGTCTGTGGAATGACATGAAGCCTATCTTTGGTTGAATTTTTGGGCAGATCCTTTCTCGTCATCTTTTCATTTTGATTGTCCTTGTACATTGGGCTGGGTGTTTTTCTCCTTGGTATCCTACTTGAGTTGTCTCTTCCTATACACAGTAGAGTCTTTATATATCAAGTTGTTGTTCATTCCATGCATTTTCATTTTTCTTATATTGAAAATGCAAAAATATTAGGCATTTTGCATTGATTGGCATTTTGATATTTTGAGTCTTTGTCATTTATATTAGTGCATGTAAAGAAAGATTGTATTTTTATTTAGAATTGCATAATTGAATTGAAAATTGCATTGTTTTTAAGAAGCATATCGTTTATTGGAAATTGAAGTTAGGACTTTGCATTATATTCATATTTACTTTACTTGTTGAGTCATAACATCACTAGTTTCACAACCGAATATTTTTTAGTAAGCACAGCCATTAAAATTAACACTATAATTTAAAATTGATTAGTAATGATTTTATTTTCTAGGGTGCACAAACTAGCTTAGGATTTAGTGCCTTGGAATAGGATTTTGTGAGTAAACTTCTCCAAGGCTATTAAATCAACATATGTGTCTGACTAAGGGAGTGGAGAAATCCATTGTATAATCGGTAATATTAGGAGGCTCCGCTTACACCAGAGTTAATCATGAGGTTGTGTGAGATCAGTTGAAGGGATATCCCCCCGATACCTTCTTAGTGTTAGAAATATTTCTAGGGATCTATTCATATTTGGGGATCTTTCTAGTGTCCTTACCTCCGTGAGAGGTGGTGCTTTCAAGGTTTCTGGATTTTCTACCCTGCCCATATGGTGGACCTAACTTACTACTACTCACTTTTGCATTGATTATACAGTGGTTTCTTAGTTGCTTGACTTAAGTTCCACATAAGTTACTTGCAAGGGTTATTCTGCAAGTACCCTGGGTCAGATAAGGGTCGAAAAACACACAACCTTTATGGAGGATTACCTCTCTAGGGGGATCTGACCAACTGGTTGTTAATCCCACAAGGGCCCTTATAACTGATTTTGTTACATCCAATATTTAGCAGGGAGTCTCAGGCCCCTCTTGGGCAAGGCATACCTACTTTAGGGAGGGAGGCCCCTTTCAGCCACTTTATCCTGTTTGTGTGCATTTTGGTCGTTTAATTATTTTTGGTGTGATCTTTGATTACTAGTTGGAATTAGGATTTGTTTTGATATTTTGAGTCTTAAGTCATCGTGGAGTCGGGCCAGCTTCCCCTCCGATCTCGTCGCTTTTTACAGTTACCACCAAATTTCGAGTCTTTGCCTTCTAAAAGGCGTAGATTTTTTAGACGTGGTACACATTCCTCCATTTTTTAGACTTGTGATTCTGCAAGGATGAATATTGAACCAAGTTGTCAAGATATAGGGAGCCCTTCAACTCCCACACCTACTATAGTTTATGGCACCCCTTCGACTCCTGCAACCATAATGGTTGTAGTGCCTGAGGCATCTATCATCACGACTTCCTGTCCTATAGTGAATTCTCAGCCTATTGCCACAAACCCATTTGGGTTTCTTGGTCACTCACTGGGCTATAATGTTCAGTCCATCCCTATGGCCTCTAGTCATTTTTCGTATGGTATGTCAAATTTTATTTCACATTTTTCAAACTCCATCCCAGTTGTTGGCCCTAATTCTAGCATTGGACTTGGGGACACAACTCCTCCTTATACTCCATTTTTGTTTGGTGGATTTCAGATCCATCAAATGACTCCTACTATGGGAGGCATTCCTTATTTTAACCCCGGGTCTAATCCTATTTCTTCTGGATGGAGAAACCAACCTAGAAATCAAGCTTCTACTCAAGTTTCATCCTATACCCTCACCTCCTCAGTTTCGATTCCGAACAACATGTTTGGCATGATGAATCCACCTTTATCCTATGGATTCATACCCGGAGGAGGTTAGTTTCACACCTTAGGCAACCCCCAACCTGGAGCTACTCCGGTTGGCAGAAATTTTTATAACCCCCATTAGAACATTCCTACTGGAATGATGCCCAACCAACCTCTTATGAATCAGCCTAGAGGAGGGTCTTATAATCCCAGACAGAGCCATAGTACTTACCAAAACTCTGGATGGGCTACAGTTCCCCAAACATAATATTTCCAGGGAGCTTGGGGCTAGATGTCACAACCCTATATCCCTTTTCTGGCCACACTTAATCTGCCAAACTTGTCTAAGTTGATGAACGACCCTGTGTGTCATGATCCTACATGGCCCCCTATCCCCACCAAACTTCCTTCATACATTCCAAAGTTCAAAGGTAAGAATGGCAAGGATCTTGGTGATCACGTCACCACCTTTCACCTATGGTGCTCTTCGAACTCCCTTAATGACGATTCCATTCGGTTAAGATTATTTCAACGCACCCTCATTGGGGTTGTCGCAAAGTGGTATATAGAGCTACCTATGGGGGGCATATGGGACCTTTAGTCAAATGATGCTAGCTTTCCTTAACCACTTCTAATTGTTGGTTTATTACAATGTTGAACTAGAAATTATGTCGACTTTACACTAGGATACCACCACTCATATCTCGTATCACATCCAAGAGTGGTGTAGACGAAAGAGGTTGATCAAGACCTACATTACCTGGGATTTCTTGATAGAATGGTTCCTCAAGTCCTTGCAGCCTCCTATATCAAAGGATGTTGCTACATTCGGGGTTACATCTAGGGAAGAAGATATCTTCAAAGCCCAATAGTTAGATCTTATATACGCTCAGTCTGGGATGTTATACCAGATTCTTCCTGATGCACCGGGGTCAAACTATGACCCTAAACAAAAGCTTGGAACTCATTTTGATGGCATTGTAGGTTCTGCCAGTGTGAAATCCATAGACTTGGTGACAATCCATTTGAAATATTTGTCTCTAAACCAGTCTACAGGAGGGTCAGCTTTATCTATGTCTTCCAATCCCACTCAGTTGGTGGATGTATATTCTATGCAATCATCGACTAGCCCAAATGGTAACCAACAGCCAGGCGAGAATAAGAAGAAAGGACGTAATAATAATTGTATGGGTGGGAAGAATAATAATAAACACAAGGACAATGGTAATAATGAGAAGAAGAATAATAATGTTGGTGAGGGAAAGAAAGAAGGGCGTAAGGTGAAATTTCCTTGTAAGCTTTGTACATATGATCATCTTACTCATTTGTTCCCCAAACTTGCGGAAGTTGCGAGGTTATTATCTCTACCGCCTGTCGTGTTGTCGATTCCTTTCCCACATAACCATCACATGGCCTCGAGATCCTCAAATTCCGGAAATGCGGCCGGTGGGAATCAAAACCCACCGTCACAAGACAATGACCATTTGTGTATCAATATGGTCAATTCTCAGGTTCATGTAGCCACTTGGTATCACAATTACAATTCTCCACAAACTACACCTGGTCTAGAATCTCCTACTTTTCTGGAGACGCCTTTGCAGATAAAAAAAATAGAGCCACTGCCTCATATTCTAAAAGGAGTACACAAGCGCTCTACCCACAATCCAAATGCTATAGCTTCCCAGAACTACTCTATTCTTGAGGACCTAGGTCAAACCCCTTGTGCGATGTCGACTCTGGAGGTACTCCAGACATTTCCTTCACAGAGGAATGCCTTGTTATCTGCGTTAGGAGCTCTATACCCTAGTGGCTTGAAAGTTATCAAGTTTGACATCACAGATGTGAATCCTCGCTTGCCTTACCATGTGGAATTCCAAATACATGTGGGGTGCTCAAAGTATACCATCAAACATGCGGTTGTTAATGAAGGCGTTGCTACATGTGTGATGTCCTTGATCTATTGGAAATCTCTTGGCTCTCCAACTCTTTCTCAATCTTCGACCATGTTGACTGATTTTGATGCTCATTTGTTCTTCCCTCACAGTATTCTTCTTGCCTTTCCAGTCGAGTTAGTGGGAAGATGGTAGAGGTGGACGTCGAGGTGGTTGATGTACCCCTCAATTATAACTTTTTATGAAGATGCAATTGGAATTTTTCTATGACTGTCATCGTATCATCTATTTTCCGCACTCTTTTTTTTCCTCACAATGGGAAGATCATGACGATCGACTAGTTATCCTTTGTGTATGTTATCCCCAATGTATCAGTTGGATTGTTGATCTCCGTGGTCTAAAATTATCATCCGACAAATGAGAATATCAACATTAGAATGTATTCATCCCTTATGGGTACCTTCAACTTCATGGCACTGATTCATCATGTTTACGTCGTGTCCAGTAGGCTCATTTCGTCAGAGAGGTATGTTCCTTTCCGTAATTCCTATTTTAATGATCCTTCCTCAACCTCATATTTTGAAGGTAAGTCACATGATGGAATGGCCATGCCACTATCGACAGTGGAGATTTTGTATCAAGTTGTTCTTGACTCTTCTGTCGATCCTGATCCTATTACCTCGCCAATAGACAAGGAGGATCCTGTGCTTAGGCCTGTGTGGGCCACTTCATTGTCTTGTTCACATGACTTCCTAGATGATACTTTACCCTCAGATAAAGCCTTCATCAACGCCGTGAATGGTTTTGACAAACCTTGGGATGTTATGCACCATCGCTCTTATTTTCTCCCAAAGCTTGCTAGAATTGAGCAAGATGACTTCCGATCTACTTTGAGCACGATAGTCGATCACGCCGTAGTTCCACTTGATATGCACAACATTTATGCCAAAGGAAATATGGCAAGTATCTCTCCTAGAGTCACAATGGATATCTCTCATACCCCTAGCAATATTGAAAATGTACACATTGGTGCAGATTGTTCGTGAGAAGAAATCTTGATCTACATTGAACTCTTCAAGGAATTCTGAGATGTATTTGCTTGGTCATATGAAGAGATGTTAGTAATATACCCTTGAATTTTTGAGCATGATATTATAAATTATATGTATGCTAAGCCTGTTCGACAACGTCTTAGAGTTGTCAATCCCCGGAAGGCCCCTACTATTAAGGCAGAGGTGGAGAAACTACTTAATGTTGGCTTTATCTACCCGGTTCCCTTAACTAAATGGGTATCCAACCTCATTCCTGTGAATACGAAGAAAGGAACCATTTGTGTATGCATGGAATTTCATGACCTGAACAAATCCTGTCCTATAGACAACTTCACGACACCTTTTGATCCAAATTTGGATCCAGGAGCTTGATGGGGCTCAGAAGGCCTAAAAATAAATGTTATCAGAATGGCTTCAAAATGGACGTGTGTGTAGGCCTCATTGACACAAAACCAATGCAACTTGAACAGGCTAAAACATGTGTCATATGCTCTTGATATCATGTTCTGTTTGTTTTTCCAAACAGGGAAAAAGTCAAACAAGTCAACAAGCAAAAGGTCAACATTGACATTAGCATGATGTCATGCTGACATGGAAACATGACATGTGGCAGAAGGTCATACAGATGACATGGTAGGGGCATAGTGGATAGTTGACGTGGCAGGTACAGGTGGACCAATCGAGAGGTGACACATGTCACCACTGAAAGGGTGACACATGGCACACCCATACTATGACACATGGCAGGTATGATCTGATGTGGCCAGTTTATGAATGAGAAAACATGTTGATACATGTACCAATAAACACTTGACACATGGCATCAAATTTGAAAAATGGGGTGGTGCCACGTGGCCCAGACGTGGGTTTCCACATGGCACCTAGGCATTGCCTATTTTGGTTAATGGACAAATTTTGTTAGACTCTACAAGTTTTGAACAGGTGACCTCTCCACCGAGCATAGAGCTTTCACAAAGGGTTGGATGCCAATGTTCCACGTTATTGCTTGT
>ML794747.1:32968-62552 GCA_009831015.1 Picea engelmannii | reverse complement strand
ATATAAAGTGCAATATATGTCCAAACGGAGGCGGAAGGGGGTTGGGGCTAAGCCCCAGCCCACAGAATTTCCATTCTATACATATAACCACAGCTAAAGGGGGTGTGGGCACAATATGTCAACTAACGATGGGAGTTTGTGTGTAGGAATTTGGATATTGCATACATTCAGGGACGATGAACACTTGTTAGGCGTGCATTTAGGAGCATGGTCCTCTGTGTAAATGTCATGTGACCTATGATTCAGACTAAGGGGCCAGCGCACAACCCTTTGGGCTGGTGCTTAGCCACATTATTTGCATATGACCCTATTTTTAGCGTGCTCGCCCAGCCCTAGGATGATATTTTTGAATTTTGTTGCATAAAGTGGGTTTTTACCTTGTAATAGAGATTTTTTTAATGATTTATGCTTGTAATTGGAGAGTTTTGCCCATTTTGGGGGGATATTGGGCTCTTTTTGAGGCCAGATCTTAGGAGGAAGTTGGGATATGGTTAACAACTCCAGATATATATAAAATAGGCCTTGTTGAGGCCATGGGAGGAGATTCAGAGTAGGTTTATGATGAAGGAATGCCAAGCCAAAGCCATTTTTATGCAGGGAAGTTGTTGAGGAGCGCACCTTTGTGGGCCATTTTTGGGATATCCGGTCATCCTATTTGAGTGTCGTTTCTTCTATTGGGTTCTTGAGATCTGGGAGAACAAGACCATATCAATTTTGTAACCTTTTGACACAGTTGTGATGTACTTATTAATCTTTGAACATAAATAAGAAAGCCTCACCCAGTGAGACAAAGGCCCGGAGACGTAGGCGAGATTGTCGAACTCCGTTATCACATTGGTGTTATGTTTTGTTGTTGTTTTATGCTTCATTTCAGTTTTGTACATGTTTATATGGCTATGATAACTTCTCATATCTTCTTCCTCTTTCTTTAATCTTCCTTAATTGGTTAATGAACACATGCATAATAACTCAACCATAGTCATTTAAAAGATCTTTTCGGATCAACTGGTATCATAGCTAGTTGACATTTGGATTTGAGTTTTGCATGTTAACCAGGGAAAGGATACATCGTGGTGAAGGCAAGCTTGTTGCAAAGAATCCATTACTTATATTGAGAAAGAGAACTTCTCACATTGAGAATATGGCATCGGAAGAGGGACTTTCTCATGATGAGAAAGAGTTTCGAAAAACATTATCTTCTATGTTAGAGATGATGAAAGTTTTGTACAAGGATTACTTGGAATGAAAGAGACCAGTTTTGGGTGAATCTTCAAAGGGAAAAAGTGAAGAGGGAGAGGATCCTCCTCAAATTCCTCCTTCAACTCCATCATCACCTCCTTCTTCTCCTTCTTCTTCAAGTTCAAGCTCTAAATCCAATGCAAAGAAACATGTTCATAAACATAAGAATGAAATGCCATTATTAAAACTTGATGTTAAATTCGAGTTGCCCATATATGGTGGTGAAGTTAATGCAGATAAACTTGACAATTGGGTCAAACAGATGGAGGTCCATTGTAGTGTGCAACAGATCAAGGATGAGGCCACATATATCAAGTTGGCATCATTGAGACTTGCAGGCATAGCCCTCATCTGGTGGAAAAGCAAGTTGCAAAACGGAACACAACAAGTGGGTAATGTATTTCCATCATGGAAAAGTTTCATTTCTACACTTAGAAAAAAATTATATCCTTTGGGTTATAAAGAAAAAGAATTAATTGAATGACAAGCTTTGAAACTAAGAAAAGGACAAACAGTGAAAGAATATACAGATGGCTTTCAAAAAATGGCATTGATGTTAGATATCCCTTTACATACACAAGAAACCCTTATGAAGTATATAGGAGGTTTACCTGCACATATTAGAAACATTGTGTTCATTTTTGTACCAACTAAACTTGATGAGGTTTATGTTCAAGAGACATACATTGAAGCAGGGAAAACATGTGTATCAGGGGAATCATATTCAAGGAAAGAGGACAAGAGGAAGTGGCATGGAAAGAAGTCAAATGTAGTGACGAGAAAGGAAGAGAGGCCCTCTTGCAAGCATTGCAAGAAAAGGGGCATGATGAGGACCGTTGTTGGCAGTTGCATCCTGAGAAGAGGCCAAAGGGGTTCAAGGAAAAGAAGGGGAGGAAAATAGTTGTAACAACAACAAGACTGACAGACTTGGGATCAGATTCAGGTGATGAATCAAAGGTCTCATTAGTTGGTATGACAGGTAAACTTGGTGAAGGAATTGATTGTAGAGGTAAATTGTTTTATATCAGGGTCATCATGTGACACACTAAGGTTGATACAATAATCAATAGTGGATCTCAATCTAACCTAATCTCATAGGAATTGGTTAAGCAATTGGGGTTAAAAACACATATGCATCATAAGCCTTACACACTTAAATGGATAAGAAACCATCATCAAATGCACATAACAAAGTAGTGCACAATCAAATTTGCAATTTCATCTAAGTATGTGGATGAGGTAACATGTGATGTAGTGCCACTGAGAGAATATGGAATGGTCTTAGGTAGTCCATATTTATATGATCGTAAGGCAATCTTCTACATGACAAAGAAATAATATCAATTAACCAAAGAAGGTCAAGATTATGTGGTTCATGCTCATCATGTTAAGGAAAATAAAACTCTACAAACAATGGAACAATTAAAGAAGGCAGTTCAAGAAAGAAACAAACCAGTAATTGTTTCAAATAAAGTAATCGATCTTAAGCAAGAAGAGGAAATGATTGTTGAATGGAAAATCAATCATAGTTTGCTTCAAGTAAGCTCATGTCATGAAAATATTACAAGTATATTAGCTCATTTGTAGTCATATTTTTGATGCTATCATTATTAATGTTGTCTACATGGATGATAGTGGCTTCAGTAAAATGTGACAAGGTTCAAATGTCTAACAATATGTTGTCAATTGCCATGATTATGTTACAGTTGATCTTGATGAAATAGGTGCACAAGACAGAGTTCGGAGACATAGGACAAGCTAGGTGGCCTATCTCGATCTTGTTGACTGGTCAGTAGCCTTTTGGGGACCAAAAGGTCCTTTAGTGGGGAGGTGTGATCCAAATTCGAATCCAGGAGCTTGATGGACCTTAGAAAGGCCTAAAAATCAATGTTCTCAAAATGTCTTCAAAATAGACATGTGTGTAGGCCTCGTCAATATGAACCCAACACAACTTGAACGGGCTCAAACATACATTGTATTCTCCTAATATCGCATTATGTTCGTTTTGACAAACAAGCAAAAAGTCAAACAGGTCAACATGAAAAAGTCAACGTTGATGTTAGCATGATGTCATGATGATGTGGTAGCGTGACATGTGGCATAAGGCCATATAGATGATGTGGCAGGGGCATAGTGGACAATTGGCGTGGTAGGTACAGGTGGACCAATCGGGAGGTGACATGCATCACCACTAAAAGGGTGACATGTGGAAAGCACGTACTATGACACGTGGCAGGTATGATCTAAGATGGTCGGTTGCTGACTGGGAAAGCATGCTAACACGTGGACCAATCAATGTTTTACACATGGCATTGGATTGGGTGGTGCCATGTGGCCCAGACATGGGCTACCACATGGCACCTAGGCATTGGCTATTTTGGTTATTGGCAAAATTTTGTTAGACTCTACGAGTTTTGAACCAATAAGCTCTCCACCGAGCATAGAGCTTTCATAAAGGGTCGAATGCCAATGCTCCATGTTATTTATTGTTATTACAATCCCGTTTTAATATATATAAAGTGCAATATATGTCCAAACGGAGGCGGAAGGGGGCTGGGGCTAAGTCCTAGCCCGCGAACTTTCTATTCTATACATATAATCACAGTTGAAGGGGGTGCGGGCCCAATATGTCAACCACCGACGGGATTTTGTGCATAGGACTCAGTCTATTGCATACATTCGAGGGCAGTGACCACTTGTTGGGTGTGCGTTTAGGAGCACAATCCTCTGTGTAAAAGTCATGCAACCTATGATTCAGACTAAGGGGTCAGCGCACAGCCCTTTGGGCTAGCGCTTGGCCACATTATTTGCATATGACCCTATTTTTATCACTCACACCTAGATCTAGGGGGATATTTTTGAATTTTGTTGCATAAAGTGGGTTTTTACCTTATAATAGAGATTTTTTAATGATTTTATGTCTATAATTGGAGAGTTTTGCCCATTTTGGGAGGATATTGGGCTCTTTTTGAGGCCAGATCTTGGGAGGAAGTTGGGAGATGGTTACCAAATCCAAATATATATAAACTAGGCCTTATTGAGGCCATGGGAGGAGATTTAGAGTAGGTTTATGCTGAAGGAATGCCAAGCCAAAGCCATTTTTATGCAGGGAAGCTGTTGAGGAACGCACCTTTGTGGGCCATTTTTGGGAGCTCTGGTCATCTGATTTTAGTGTTGTTTCTCTGATGGGTTCTTAAGATCTAGGAGAACAAGACCAGATCAGTTTTGTAACCTTTTGGCACTGTTGTGATGTACTTATTGAGCTTTGAACAGAAATAAGAAAGCCTCACCCACTAAGACAAAGGCCCGGAGACGTAGGTGAGATTGTCGAACTCCGTTATCACATTGGTGTTATGGTTTTTTGTTATTTTATGATTCATTTCATTTCTATACATGTTTATATGGCTTTGATAACTTCTCATATCTTCTTCCTCTTTCTTTAAGCTTCCTTAATTGGTTAAGCAAAGTGTTTTGTTTCATGGACGGATTTCCAGGGTATAACCAAATTTCAATTAAACCCGAAGATCAACACAAGAAGACATTTATTTTTTCTTGGGGTACTTTCGCATACCGGAAAATTCCTTTCGGCCTTAAAAACACCGAAGCAACCTTCCAACATGATATGACCTTCGCATTCCACGATCTTAAGAATATAGTCGAGGCTTATCTTGATGATCTTATTGCTCACTCTCATAAGAGAGTGGATCACTCTAAGCACCTTCAACTAGTTTTTGAAGGATGTCGTCATTATAGAATCCGGTTGAACCCTAATAAGTGCATCTTTTGCGTTAGGTCTGGATGTCTTTTGGGATTTTTAGTTTCCAATACTAGGATCATGGTATATCCGTTAAAGGTTGAGGAAATACTTCGGTTTCCTACCTTACGCACTTTTCAAAAAATTCAAGGTTTACATGGGAAATCTATTTTTTTACGTCGGTTTATAGTAAACTATGTCAATATTACTAGGGGTTTCATGCATCTTTTGAAGAAGGAAACCCCTTTTATCTAGGATGGGTGAGCCCATGAGTCCTTCGATGCTTTAAAGAAAGCCTTGGTATCGACGCCTCTGTTGAAGTCTCCTAAATACAGTAGGGATTACTTGCTTTATGTCTCCTCATCTGAGGAGATGATTGGTATGGTTTTGGTTTAGGAGGATGATGAGCTCTGGGAGCATGTCAACTACTATCTTAGTTGAAACTTAGTCAGTCTTGACCTTAATTATTCTCACATTGAAAAGCAATCTTTGGTTGCCGTTCACGTAGTCCAACGTTTACACCATTATATATTGCTTTGCAAGACTAATGTGGTTGCCAATGTCAATCCATTTCAATACATCCTCAACAGGTGTATCATAGGGGGGAAACATAATAAATGGATTTTCATTTTACAATAATTTGATCTTAATTTCGCTTCTACGAAATCCAAGAAATCACTAGTCTTTGCAGAGTTAATATTTGAATTTCCACGATTGGATGAGAATGTTATCCATGTTGATTTGTTTGCAAATGAACACAATTTCCTTGTCTTGTCATCTGATCCCTGGTATGGAGACATTGTTCTCTATATTCAAACTTTGAAGTTCCCACAGCATCTCTCGCAAGATGACCGACGACGTGTACGATACCAAGCTAGGAATTACATTATTTTCGGTGACATTTTGTATCGTCGAGGAGTAGACAACATCCTGCGTCATTGTTTAACTCATGAAGAAGTCGAGTCAGTTCTAAACTATTTCCATAGTGGGGCTTGCGATGGTCATCTATCTGAGCTTGCGACAGCCCAAAAACTTTTGTGAGACGATTATTTCTGGCCATCTATCTTTAAAGATTGTGTTGAAGTGGTTAAGAAGTATCACCCCTGCCAAGTGTTCACTAGAAAAATGTGCTCGCAGCCAGCCCCTCTTCACCGAGTCATTACTTTTGGTCCCTTCATCAAGAGGGGGTGGACTTCGTAGATTGCAACCCAACTTTGGATGGGGGGCATCAACACATCATCGTGGCCATAGACTACTTTACTAAGTGGGTCGAATCCATGCCTACAGTTAAATCCGATGGGAAGACTGCCACCTTCTTCGTATTCAATCAAATTATCGCTAGATTTGGCATCCCGAGTGAGATTGTCACTGATCATGGAAGTCACTTTCATAACAAAATGATGGAAGATATAACATCCAAGCTGGGTTTTAAGCATGGTCATTCTTCCCCTTACTACCCCCAGGAAAATGGATAGGTAGAGGCTGTCAACAAGTCTCTCAAGACCATTTTGCATAAAATTGTCAGCCAGAGTAAATCTGACTGGCACATTATGCTAGATCCCACACTCTGGGAATATCGAACCTCGGTCAAGACTATTATCACTCCAAGAGTCACTCAAGGTTGTAGGTTGAGTAATCTTCGTAACTTAATCAAATGTTTAATGAAATGTATAAAAATGGATCAGAAAATGAATAACTCATTTTATAACTCCCTCACTCAAGACACTTGGACATATCCATAAAAAATGAGGCTTTCAAAAGGTATTGCTCGGATGGTTTTTTAAAATTCAAATGGATGGAAAATACTCACTATATCAACATCATCACCTACATTAAAAACATATATGAAAGGTTAAGTATAACAAGTAAAGAATACTTGTGATTCTAGTTTACTAATGCAAAGATAAGATAACAATTATCAGTCATTAAGTAAACAAAGAAAAATGAACATGAAATTCAACTCACAGGTACAGAATAGAAATAAATATGAAGGTCTGAACAATAACCAGTGAAAGAATCTTATCATTCCAGTGTATATATCAAAGTCTTTACAATAAAAAGAGTCTCAAAAGCTCTCCCAATTCCAACCCCCTTTTAGCTCCTCCCTTTGGTCCTGTTTATAGAGATTACATGCTCATCTAGATCCAAAATAAATATATCTCATAACCTCTTCACCTAGCTTTAGTTATCCAAGTCAAATTCGAATTTATGAGGTGGATGGAAAATACAAACTGTCAAATTTCTGGAAAATGATGCTCAAAGATTCACCTATATCTCCCGAATCCGAACAGTTGTTGGAAAACTAAGAGAGGTTTTTGAAGAGGAGATCGCTCTTTTTAAAAACCTATCACTTTCCAAAAATAAATTTCCAGCACATCATAATCAATCTCTAAAAAAGATTACTAAAATAGGAAAACACAGATTTCCAAAATCTAGTCATATTCCTACAATCTAGGATTTGATCCCTAGAATGTTTCCATTGAGGAACCAAAGTGTCACTTGCATGATTTGATGGGGGATGATATTATATTCAAATATATGTGGATACCTTGACCCAAAAATCCTCTTTCCAAGTCGAATTTTGACCAAAGTTCATCCATGTTGAATGTTTGAAGAGTTGGTAGCGCAATACACAGGAAAAACACAGTTTGCGCTACAAACTCCTGTAGGTGACTGTTTTCAACAATTTTGTCCAAAATTATTTTTAAACCTGAAATGAATTCTGGAAAAGGTTTCTTTAATACCTGAAATTTGACTTCATAACATATTAAATATCAAACTTAATCATTTAAACTTCCCCATACTTCATTTTACAAAAAAGGTTTATGCCAAAATGTAATACTCCAAGTTATTTAGACAAACACTCAATGCCTATGGAATTGTTGCTTGGAAGCTGAATAACCTACACCCTGAAGAGAACCATTTTCCATATTGTCACTATAAACATATCCCTCTTTGACAAATTCCATCAATAAAATCTAAAAACAGAGTATGCTTGTGATATGAATTTCTTATGTATTTAGCACTTGCTAGGTTTTTTTATCTTCAACACAAAGTGATAAAAAGGTTCCTCTATGTTGCTACAATTTGCATCTTCCTCTTGAATGAAATCATACATCACTAAAGAACTAAAACAAAGTATATATTTATTGTAGGTTGTTGCATACCAAAACCCTAAGGATAAAAGCTTTCTTTGTTTTTTTGCAAACCTTAGTAGTTTTCCTTTGATGGTTAGTTGCAGCTTTAGAATAGGATCTCAAGACTTGATGATGATTTAAGAACCTTGAAAAACTTTCTTGATATACCTTTTTCACTTCAAAAGTCTTCAAATGAAAAAACAAAGCTTTCTTACGAGTTGGTAGCGCACAGATGGCAAACTAGTTGTTTGCACTACCAATTTGTCATCATGGAGAATAATGACAAATAAAAGGTCAAGCTATGATATGATGTGTAATGATGGGTCATTATGGCCCATGAATGGATCTTACAACATGTGACTCACTCTTAAGAAAAATATGACTTGAATTTAGCAATAAAACTTAGGATAATGACCTTAATGACCACTTAGTCATTTACCAAAATCATTTGACATGACCAAGACTTGATGAATGGACTCAATGAAGGACACATTTATTGAATGACTCAAGAGACTAAAAAATCAATTAACCATCTAAGACTTAAATAAAATGAAATTTCATTTGGGAGATAACAAAGACTACCACTGGATTTTATCCTTTCCAGTTAGTACACGGTATGAGTCGATATTACCTATTGAATGAAAAATCCCTTATCTTAAATTGGCATCTGTGCTCCTTCCTGACACTTCTGATCTCGAGCGGCACCTTGTACACATAGAGAGTCTTGACGAGCAATGTCGAGATGCCTCTACAACTATCGAGGAGAATAAAATACGTGTCAAGGTCCAATACGATAAGTCTGTCTATCCTCGGTTGTATGTTGAGGGTGACTTGGTACTTTTATATGATCAAGCCAAAGAACCATTGGGAGCAGCCAAGTTCAAACCCATGTAGCATGGTCCCTATATCATGCGACATGTCTTAGAAAAAGGAGACTATGATTTAGAAGATTATGAATGGGTTCTACTTGAAAAGATATTACGCTTGAGCCCAAAACTTGGGTGAAACTCTTTGTATACTAATGTAATTTAGTGTATATATCTTTTCCCTTTACTTTTCATCTCCATCTTGCTTATCAAGTTTTCCCTTGGTTGGCAGATGTCAACAGAGTCTTCGATCTACTTAAGATTCGCAGACGGATCCATTCGTCATACACGAAACTTTTCTTCCACCACTTGGGTGGTTTACTCATCTGAGGGTCTACTAGTGTCTTCAAGTGGCATATGCCTAGGGCCATCCATGAATAATGTGGCCGAATATAGCATCGTTATTTAAATTTTGTGTGATGCCATTTCCCATGGTATTCTCTCTTTGGAGGTTCACCTGGATTCCCAATTAATAGTATCTTAGTTGAATGGCAGTTACCATGTGCGCGATCCTACATTACTCCGATGATTCCTACGGGTACGTCTTTTAGAGCGGCAATTTGATTCTATTACTTATCATCATATACCTAGGAGTTCTAATTATGTATCTGATTCTTATGCTAATTTCATTTTAGATTGACATTTGTCACATAACTAAAGCAAAGAAAACAATATAATCAATGTACACATTGTAATATAAGTAATGCCAAAGAACCTTGTTTTATATATATATATATGGTGTTTATAGTACAAAATTGAGGTTAACACCTCCAATACATTTATATGACCAATAATACAAGATCCATGACATCTACACCTGTGGCACTAGATGTGTGTCATGATAACAAACTACAGTGTTTGTGAGATGCTAAAAGAGTTGCACCTAATCTTTGGGCACACCAACTACTTGCCGCTGCATGGCCTCCGACAGATCCACTACTTGAACCATCAAAATCCTATGTGTCAAATGAGATAGGTTTCCCTACATGTTTTGAAGGACTCTCTTTGCTTCTACTCCCATCACCTCATCTCCCCGGTGCCTCTGACAATGTCTTGGAATCTCGTCCAACCATTGCGGACCTACGTCTGCATCACACAAATGTCTAGTTAGTACTTCAACATCATCCATTTTTATTTTTATTTTACTATACAAAAATACAAAAAAATGAAATATTTAAAAAACTTTGACATACCTATGTCCCCGTAGGTGGTCCCTGGTGGTAGTGGCATGTCAAGGTCCCCTCTGAAGTTGATCCCTGGATAGGGGTAGTCATATAGAGTAATGACTTGTCACCTCCACCAGTATAATAAATCATCGTTGTAGGGTGTGGGCACCCTACCTCCCCCTTGTCATCTCATTACCTCGGTCCACCATGCCATGGTTGGATCATGAGGTCCTCTAGGAATGATCTCGACTCTAGGTCCCAAACCTAGAACCCACTCGAAGAAAAAGCTACACAAGATAGAAGAAAACCTGAAGTTCATCTTGTCACCCTGTTTTCACTCTGTCAATTGGCTCTTCATATTAGCTACTAGTGAGGTGAACCAATCGTACACCATGGGTCTCAAGCACTCTATAGAATAGAACATGAGTGGCATCGATGCCTGGTGCAATGAAGTTGATCCTGTGATCTTGGTCAAAACGAGGACAACAATCTTGAGGTTGAGATTGTTTATCGCTCGGATGGGGAGTTGACTCCCGACCTTCTTGGTCCCCTCTACACAGTGAGAGCCTATGTACTCTTCTATATTCATACTGCTCCCAGCTCCCCAAGCTTTGAGGTTCACCACCTCACCCTTGCATGATAACCCAGTCAAGAAATATATATCCTCGACTTCAATCCTCAATGACTTCCCATCAAGATTGAAGCTCTCACTGTCAGGATCCCAGTAATCCACGAGCAACTATAGTAACCTCACCCGGGCCCTCATCCCTTTGAGTTCCCAAAATTTGTCCAACCCACATATTTTCAAGGCCATTTCAGCCCCCATATATCTTTCCACAACAACATCTACCTCCTCATGTTCCCTTTCTCTCCATTCTAGCACCATCCTTCCAGAGAAACATCGATTTTTGAGTTAGCAACCATAAAAAAACTTGTTTACGGACTTGTACGCGGGTTGCAGCATTCATATTCGGGTATAGGGATGAGTACACGTGGTCTATATTTTACACAGTCGTGTATAATATCGTGTATACACGACCCAATGAGTGGTATCCCGCGTACACCTAAATACCTAATTTGCGCCTTAATTAAATCAATTTTTGAATCCTAAATTAAAAATGTAATCAACTAGAAAGGAAGAGGAGGAGAAGAGGAATTATGTGGTCCAAATGGTCTCTGATTCTGTCACTCGATGCTTCCATAATCACTAGTTGAAGGATGGAGGTAATTTGGTCCAATTTTCACTATTTGGGAAAAAAGTCAAAATGACAGAGTAAAATTTGATTTTTGTTACTATTTAGAGCAATTTTTACCCACTTTCTATAGTTTTGAATCATATTTTCTCCTAATGGACTAATACAATAGTGGATTGAGTTGGTTTTTTGTATTTTTCGCTAGGGATTCTTGCGGTTTTTAGCGTTATGTTGACCGTTCGTAACTACGAGAAGGTATTTTTTCTACCCAACATATAGGATCGGTATCTAGTCCATCATGCACTTTTGCACTTTCCTATAACTATCACTTATATGCCTTAGGTACAAACCCATTTGGTGAGACACAGAACCCTCCATCTACTACAAGACGTGTCGTTATCAAATGGTAGAGACTTACCAAACATGGGTACCCTAGTTAGATCCTCTGCTCCATTTGGTGCCCATGTTGAGATTTTTCCATAGGACCAGGAGTCCTTTATAGATAATACATGACTTTATGTTGAGCCTCATTTCTCACTCATAAACATGTTGGCCTATACCTAGAGCACTCCCAATTGAGTTTGATTTAATATCTTTTCTGAAACATTTTCAAAAAGTGAAAAGATTGTCGAGTGAACTTGTCTCTTTCACACTCATAAATTGGATTTGAAAGGACGTCTATTTGGTACAATTTTATCCCTTTTTCACACCAAGTAGACTATGATTATGAAAAATGAAAATTTTTGGCGTTAAATTATGATTGCATCTCATTCCCTCGCTTGTAGTATTGAGCCTATAGACAGTTCTCGCTTTGCATTATAAATCGTTTTCCTTAGCAGTTTTTCATCCTCAACCAAGCAAAGCCTCATTTATATCCTTCACAATTTGACGCCCTATACCCAAGAGGGAACATTCCCCCGAGTGTCCATATTTCTCATGCACCTCCTTGCATTGAGCATAGGTGTGTTCCACTGTTGGAACTAGTTTTGCTTACTTGCGACACTCGTTTCCTCCTCTGTATCATAACATTCATTTTCCTATGAAAAAAAAAAAAATACAGGCGGGAAGGGAGTATTATCTTCTATTGGCAGTAGTCATGTCGCCTTTGAATAGAGCACAAAGTTATTGAGTCCATTTTTCATCATAAGTTTTGGTTTAGCATGGCCTTAGGAAGTTGAGCTTGTCACAAAACGTTTTCTCCACCAACTGGTTACTCTTCCAATCTCTATGGAGAGTTTGATTGATGCCTCATGCATATCATGGTTTCGTCATTGATTTTATGATGTCAGAGTCTTCCATATGTGTCATTATCTTATTCAAAGGATGTCTATCGACTTGTTTCGTCCATTCCTCAGAACTCTTGACTTTGCATTTCGTCCATACCCTCAATTTTTCTTAGAATCACATGATGTTGTAGTCCTATTACACACCCTGGTCCTACTTTCCTCATTGGTAGGTAACCTTGAACCCAACAATAAACATTTCATCATCGATCGTTGACTAGGTGGTTTCCCTTGTGTTCGACGGCAAGACATCTATTCACACATTGGGATTCATGCAATGTCTTGGATGCCATTATCCTTATTGGTGATTTCCTCACCTTTGTCAGCAGTTTTCCTCACTGGCTGATATTCAGAGGGTCTTTTTCGTGTACCGCTTGCAATTGGCACACGTGAAAGACGCACAGGGTCGTTGGTTCGTGAACATATTCTTCATTTGATTTCCTCCAAATCATGAAGCTCCTGCTTTATATCTCATGCTGAATGATGAGAGATGCCTTAATGCTCTCGTTTCAGCAATTCTCCTTCCATCAACTTCAGCTCATATATTCTGGAAACAATAGCTAGAGTCCTATGAGTACCTTGAGACTTGCATTCATTAGTGGCAGGTTCTCTCGCCATTGACAGTTGGGAATACATCAATGTCTCCTTATTGATGGATTCTTCAAGTGTTTGACCCCAACTCCTTTATTCACACTTGTAAGAATGTACTTGGTGCCTTGATACCTACTTTCATCATCGGTAGGTTGTCTCGTGTTTGTTAACGGTATACCTCAATGATCGGTAATCAAACGATGTCTCATTATGTTCGACCTCAACTCCTTTATTCACATGATGTAGACTTGCACCTTTGGCAGATTGTGTAGAAGACTTGAAGACATCAGTATGTGGCCGCAACTTACCTGGGTTGTTGCTTCCTTTTTATTGGACCAATACCTATATGACTATAGTGATCGTGGGAGATCAGATTGTACTTCATTGTATACAGATATATTCAGATTGATTTTGAGATTGGTTCTACCGGGCCTTGTTTGTGATTATGAAAACCTTTGGGATGTAACTGCATTTATATTTTCCTATTCATGGCCACGGACAGTTGTTTGGTATATTTTCACATGGATCTGTAGTATAATTCAAATTGGCATCCATGTATGCAAAGTCAATACACATTGTAATGAGCAACCAGTTCTTCCAGATGGTTCCCCATCACTCCACTTCTGGTTTTTTATAATGCATTTCATCCATCACAAATACTCCTCTAACCTCACACATTAGAGGGCATCTATTATAGCAAGATTTTCCTCACCCTATGCAATCTTGTACAGAAGGCCTTTTTCCATTTCCCTATGCAGACTTTTCATCCCTTTTTTACAAATCCCAGAGCTAAAAATACATTTTTTCCACATATACGCACCTTACCTACTATACAACATTCGTATACGCAGGTTGCACCACTACAACCTGCCTACATCGATAAATGTGCCAAAAATGAAAAATGGTGTTGGGTTTCCATGTCATGATAGGAGATCAATGATCCTTGGCCTTCCATATACTGAAAACATTTCGAATAAACCCTTCAGTGCCATTTGAAGGCTATAAATGGGCCAATTCCAAGCTATGGAAAAGAGGAGAAAGAATTCAACTTTGAGAGCAAAGTTGCTCTGGAGGAATTATTCACTTCACATTGAGTCTTCATCCCTTTATCCTTTAAGTCTAAACATAGTGTTCAACCCCCAAGCTCTTCCCTTATTGAGTGAGAACTCCATTTTCTCTCTTATATGAGCTTGCCTTTGGTGGAGGATTGAAGTGGTGGAGGTCCAGCTGGAAGGAACTTAGTTTCTCGGTTATGAACTGTGCCGATACAAAATTTTGTAACGTATTCACTTCTATTGATTATATCTTAATAGAAAAACTCTTTTCACATCCAATTGATATCTCGCAAATATTTGAATTATCATTCCATGGGTGTATTTGTTATGAATGTTAATGGATTATTCTATTGAATGTGCTAACATCATATATTATCACCACATGCTTGCTTTGCTTGGTTTTTGAGGACTAGTTGCAGGTATATTGCTTTAGATCAAGTGCTCAATAGTGGACTTCATCGAATGTCTGGACGAGGTAGGCCTTTTATCTTGTCTTGCTAGCACATTTTTTTATATAACATACTTGAGAATAGAGTTGATTTTTGCAGTCATTTCATTTGGTGTGGTTTGCCCCTAGCCATAGAGAGATTTTCCTCATAACAAGAATTGTCCTGAGAAATCCAGATTTTCTAAAAGGGAAGAATCAATCCCCAATTTGGACTTGGGGTTCTCTATGGTAAAAAAAACTCTATTATTTTTATGGAGAGAGGTCTAGGAGGTAAGTTTACAGGCTTTTTCCCAGTAGTAGAACTATCCTAAAATGGATCTCCAAGAATCAGGTTGAACAAAATCTAGTTTTTGTGTTTTATTGTGGAAAAGGTTTTTATGTATTTATATTTGAAAACAAAGAATATAGGGACCTGATATTCGTATCCAAACCCTACTTCACGGGCTCTAGGGGAATTTTAGTTTCCCACTAGACTCTTGACTTTAACCCATACATCGAAATTTCTACTACTCCTAGATGGATCAGACTACCACACCTTCCCCTTCTTTTACAGGGAGAAGCCTTCGTTAAATCTATTAGTGATAATTTGAGTTGTTTTATAACTCATACTAAGCCTAAGGGTAATATTTTCACATGTGCTAGAATATGTGTGGAAATAGACTTTGAAAAGGGATTGCCTGAAGTGATTCAATTCAATTTGCAGGGTTGGAGTCATCTTTAGGTCCTTGATTATCAGCAGGTTCCTTTCTAATGTAACTTTTTCCATGAGTATGGGCATTTTTCCAAAATTTGTCCTAAATCCCAAGAACCTCAATTATCTTCTAAGGTAACTCCAACTCCTTAGAATAGTTATGAGCAAGGTTCTTTGAAACAAGTTTCAAGAAAAAAAACAACAACCTAGCGGAACTTAGTCAAACAACAAACCTCATGCATGTTCATCTAATCCCTCCAATAATAGATTTGGAGCTATGGAAACTTGAGAGGAATAAAAAGAGGGATCAATCAAGGAATATTCTCAGAAGAAAAGCTTCGAGTGAAAATCTAGGCCACCAATAAAAGAACAAAAGAAAGGGAAAATAGAAGTTCAAATAATGGATATGAGACCTCACTTCAAGTTTGTGAAATTACATTGGAAGGAAACAAAACTAGAAATTGTGGTATTATCGCCATCTAACAAGGATGGGACTTCAATTTGAGTTTCAACAACACCCCATGGAAAGGATCCATCTTCATATGGGGAGGAGATTGGTGAAGAAAGGGGGAGAAGAGATCCCTGGAGCCTCTAAATCTCCTTCCTTTCCATAAGTTCTAAATAAGACTTAGCATCCTTCTCCTCCTTTAACAAGAGGAAGGAAATCAAATAAAGAACATAGAGAGAAAGAAGAAAAATCAAGAATATTAGGGGATATTATGAAAACCTCAAATGTCCTAGTATATAGTGAGGGGTGAGCTCTACAAAACTATTCAAAAATGACTACTGTATATTTTCAAAATGATGTAGAGTTGACTATTCAAAATGACCAATGTGGATTTTCAAGATGGCATAACATTGACTATTCAAAATGACCACTGTGGATTTTGCTAGCAATCTTAATAATTACCCCCACCATAGAAATCTTAAAACCATATTCTACATAACAATTAATTATGTTTTGATTTTGCATTCCTGATGTAAACAATTTGAAAGAATTTGTCCTAAGAATTTGCCCTTACAAAGAAGAAGCAGTAAGTATAAGTTCTGGAAGTCTAGGGTTAGATTTTTAAAAGTCAACTTGGAAAATTTTTAAATGATGAATCTAAGGAATCTAAATTGCTACTAGTCTCAACTCAACCTATTTTTGATATCATTGATGTGTTTCTCAGTATAAGGAAGGTATGGAATTCCTTTTGTGTTAAATATGGAATATATATATATATATATATATATATATATAGATGGAGATCCATCTTAACTCTGGATTTATCTTGGGCTGAGAGGAATCAAAATTATCTAGATGCAAACCTTTTTTAGAATATAAAACTCAAAGAAAAATTTCACCTTAAGGAATTTTATTCTCTAGTTACACAATACATATGAAATCAAATCTTTATTATTATTTTTTATAAAATTTACATTATACAACTTTATCTTTAATAATTTTTAGATAAATGGTTAACATCTTAATAATTAAAAAAATGAAATGGGTTGATAAATCACATTTCACATTCTACAACTTTATCTTTAACAGTTTTGACACATTTAAAAATGATTAACCTCTTTCTCTTACTTATAAGCCATTACAATAGTTGTAGTTTCGGAGGCGTCGTAGTCTTTGCAGGTTGAAAATTTAAAAAGAAATGTGTCGATAAATCACGTTTAGTCTAGGGCTGTAGTATCTCTCGTGAATCTTAGAGAAAGATAGAGCAAATACAAAAAAAAATTATAACCTATAATATAAAAATTAAAGGAAATATGCCCTATCCCATCCTCCTCGTAGAAACAAGCATATCCCCCATTGAGAGCATTGATCCAGGTGGATATCGGTGGCCACCCACCTTTTCTGACTGACTCAAAACAATTTTTTGGCAATTTTGACAATTTACTATTTTTAGCAGGTTTTAACTTCTGGGGCCATTTTGAGGGCCTAAATGAAGGTTTTCCGAGATCGAGGTTATCAATGATAGTTTAAGGCATGATTGAGCCCCCAAAATGAATCTCCTCGGCAATACCTTTCCAACGAGCTACCATACGCCTAAAACGAAGATTGTATGCAAAAGTTACGACCCTGAGAAGTTGATGTACTAACTTACCCAAATGGGGCCCACATGAATTTTGGCGCTTCATTTCCTAGGGTTAGGTTTTTGGATGTCTAGGGTTTTTGGCATTCATGTTTGTTGTAAAAAGGTCTTCAGAGCCTCATTGTAATCATCTTCTTGCAAATGCGAGTAGCCGTCACATCTCTTCTTAGAGATAAGCTGCCACCATTCTAGCAAGTCTTTCACTCTGTATTTTTACAGTCTCTATACATTTCTTTCATTAACAGAAATCGTGTATTACTGTATCTTTGTGTTTATGGTTGCATCTCTGATATATTTCTGTTATATTATTGAATATCTGCGATACCTCTGTGCATTTCTTTATTATATCTCCGATCTCATTTCATGCCGAAAATAATTTGGATCAAGCATGGCTATGACTAGACACCTAATGTATAAGAACAAGTTAAACAACATGGAAGACAAGAGGCTACCTAAAATTGCTTCAAAATCAAGTCATAACCATCATCGACTCAAGCGAGGATGGCATAAAGACGCCCGGTCTTGGCTAAACTATTGGGGAATCATGGAAGAAACCATTTTCCAAAATAAAGATACTATTAAAAAAAACGTCAAATCAAAATTTAAGGAAAAAATGTGGTGTGATAAAGAGTTAGAGGAAAAAAGAAAATTAAGGTATTATAAAGATGTAATCAACTCTAATCTAGAAGATCAAAATTATCTGTTTGTTTTGCCAAGTGTAAAGAAAAAAATAAGCATTACTAAGATAAGAACAGATTCTCACGAGCTCCATAGTGAAAGTGGGTGTTGGTCAATTCCTAAAACGCCATGGGATGAAAGAATGTGTCACCTTTATGACACTAAGAAGGTTGAAGATGAAAAGCACTTTCTCTTAGATTGTCTAGCCTATACCCATATTAGATCTCATTTTCAAAATATTGATCACACTACCAACCTTCCTAACCTCTTATTTCAACAAAAGTATGGTGATCTTGGAAAGCTTCTCTTAATGCTTTTTTAGCACATAAACAAAATTCTAAAGAATCACAAGTAATCACTTACCCTCTTAAGATCTGATAGACCAACTAAGTCTTAGTGGACATTAATCATCATCATCATCATCAACATTCTCCAAAATAATATCAACATTATTAATTAAAAAATAATGTTAGGAACCTTGTTTCGCAAAGAAGGTGAACTTAAAGTTATGAGCGTCACACCATGTATATGGAAAGCACGATAGGCGCAAAGGAGGGAAAACAAGAGTAGTTTAAATGTGTAACAAATTTCCCATTTATTGAAATCAATCATACAATTTTTCATTCGTTTATAATTGGATTTTTTTTTAAATTAAAATTAAAATTAGGTTTTGAATTTATAATGAATTTTTATATAATATAATTTTGTTAAAAGTTTCACATTAATTTGGATAAAAGTTTTATCAAATTCTTATTTTAGTATAACTTTAACTATATTTTAAATATTTAATTTTCTTTTCTAACTCTTCTTCGTGAAATTTCTATTTTATATTAATAGTGTTTAGAATTCTTATTCTTATTATATATTAATTATGTTTAAATTCTTATCAAATTTATAGTTTTATTAAAAAGTTTATCAAATTTTTATTAGGATAAAACTTTAACTATACTTAAAATATTTAAATTTTTTATCAAACTCTTCTCACCATATAAGTTAAACTCTAATCATTCTCAATTTTTCTAAAACTATCAAATATTTATTTATAAGTTTTATCAAAATTTTTATTAGGATAAAACTTTAACTATATTTAAAATATTTAATTTTTTTTATCAAACTCTTCTTACAATATAAATTAAATTTTAATCATTCTCGATTTTTTAAAAACTAGATTATATTATATAAGGGGTTGTGCGGAAGTAAGCAATAGAATCAAAATATATTTATAAAATTTGGTACGGAGTTGTAGATTCTCGTAATACTATCATATTGAAAAGCTTAGACATCTTTGCATAGACATCTCCCCATAAAACTTCGAGACAGTTTGATTGCAAATTTTTTTTACAAATTGACTGAACAAAAGACTATTCTAGAAAACATTTAATTGACTCAACAAAAAGACTATTCTATAAAACATTTAACGATGGACTCGTTCATTATCTAGAACCCTGAGGAAAATAGTTTCTTTCAACATCCATTGGAACAACACGTCTCGCCCCCCCTATTTGTCATTTGAATTTCCAAGATGGGATATTGTTGACACTTGGTGGTAAGAAGTTGATTGAGAATGTTGTGGTAGAACCAATGACCTGAAATGTTGACACTCCATTTTCAAGCTATCAATGCGTTGAATTTGAACCATGAGCAGTTGGTCCAATTCCCTCAGTTAGGTCATGACTTGTTGAAGATCTGTACTACTTGCCTCAACTATTTCTTCGTGCCGATGAAGATTTCACTTCACATCGCTCCAAGAGGGATCCATTTTGGTACAAACAGATAACCATAATTTTCAAGCCATGACCCACACACAAACCCACTTCTATAAGTGAGCAAAATAGGAGTGAAGAAATAACAAAAAAGCGACCAGACTGCCACCCATAAGCGAACCAACTTCCATAGTTGACAGAACCAGAACCAAAGAGAGAGTCTGCAAATTTAAACCTTGGGTAACCAAAGAATGAATTCTTAAATGACCATAATCAAAGGGGAAGAGCCTGATGTCCAAGGAAATCATGGTCAAAATTAGAGTAAAAACCAACATCGAACTTAGGCCACTAGGAAGGATAGAACTCTAGCTATGAATTACCTCAAGCCCATAACAAACCCACAACTCAAAGCAACAAACCTCACCTCCCACGAAAGGAATGATTTCCACATGATCAGAACCATACCATTGAATAACCCTCCTTCGCACAAACTCGAATGAATGTGCCCATCAATATCGAAACCATTCGAATGTGTGAACTACTTGGACATGTGACCTCCCATGCCAACGAGCCACCATATGTCCCCAAAATTCAATGCACAATCCATGCGAGCTATGAGATGGTGAGCTTCCCCTTAACCTTATCAATAATTATTTCACCCTCTTCAAGAAACTTTGCCAATGTATGAACACAAAAATTGTGCTCACGCTTGACGTGAAATGGAGAATAATCTTCAAATTGAACTAAGAAGGCAAGGCAACGAAACATAATACTAAAGAAGACATAATTCCCAATAACAGATTATCATTGAAAATAACTAGCTTATAAATCTTCATTTCTTTAATAATTCTAAAACCTTTCCAAAAAATATAAACATGAACAAAGTTATTAGACAAATACCATTAAACCCTAGGCATCAAGCATAAAAAACCACTAAATTTTCTCTAGATAAAGAATAATCCCCCACGCCTACCACCCGTGAACCATAATTGAAATTATTATTATACATTAACCATGCTTAAAATTCGTATCAAATTTTTGTCACATAGACTTCTGACCATGCCTAAAATTCCTATCGAATTCAGAACTAAAATTCTGAACATGCTTAAATTCATATGGGGTTTGACCGTGCTTAAAATTCGTATGGATTTGTCAAAGTAGAACTCTGCCATGGGATTTTTGTCAATGTTCTGACAATAAAAAAATGTTTGTTCCACGATTAAATTAGTCCGACAAAACATGGCTGTGGCGGCACGCTGTCAACATGTCGGACCACGAATGCAGGCATCATCGATTAAGCCGCCTCTGTGACTTCCCCCACCAGAAAACGCGTATATTGAATCAGGTAAAGGACAGAATCCAAGCGAGTAGCATTCATACAATGTCGATAAGTTTGTACGACAAATAGACTGCTGTTCTTTTCAGATTCTCACTGTTCTTTTCAGACAATGATGGCGTTGAATCCATGTATTGGGAGTCTCTCCAGATGCCCATAAAGGTCGCCTGCTTTCCTGGATCTGTTCGGTGGCCCTATACCTAGGATGATGTATACATATTGTGTATACGCCTGCAGCCTTCACAGGTTCTGACTCTGGTCCGATCATTCAGTTTTATCCCCGTTTCACTTCCGTCGCTTTTCAGAGATCTTTACTCAACCTCGGGAACCTGCAGATTCCGCTGTTTTTCGCCTGCCCTGTCGACATTAATTCTATTACAGATCTTCCTCAGCAAGCCGCTCATTCAGTTTAGGGTTACAGCGTCAGGCTTCTCCAGCGGATTCATATTTAAGATCGGTAGGGATCTCAGCAGAAGATGAAGCCTGAGAGCTTCGATATGCATTCGCAGGAACCCAGAATAAATGAAACCTCCTTGCACTGCAGGATTGTTCTTCCTTTGGCTCAGAGCAGCATGTCGGCAGTTCGAACCCATTGGAGTTGGAATTTTTTTATCGTCACGGTTTCCTGGAAGGAATTTTGGACGAGGAAACTGGGGCTTGAAGGACGAAATCAGTAGAGCTCTAATGTATTCTCTTTGACTTCCTGCTCTGTAAATACATATTCATGAGGGTTTGGTTTGGATTATTCAGAGGCAGAAAGCAAGACACAAGTACGCACCAGGCATGCAGGGATGGCCAGGCATTTCTCTATATTCATATTTCATACTTTTGCAGCAATTTTTGTTCGTTATATTATTATCTCCAATCTATGGAAGTTTTGTAATTTTTTATGCTATTGTGACTCAGATTATCAGTACTCAGTATTAATATAAAACTTGCCATCTTAAGCAGATACTCTTGCATTCCTTCTGGTGTGTTGATTTACTTCTTTGTTCATCCATGTCTGATGTTGTAAATTCATGTTACAGTAGAGAGTGTTTAATTCTGATGAATATATAAGATACTATGAATTCTTTTAGGTGTTTATCTCTGAAATGAAATACAGACATGGGTATTCTGGACCTTTCAAAACATTTTGAATAAACAATTTTTGATTTTTTTTTTGAGATTAGTTCACATTAGAATGTCTGGCATATGATTGGTATGTAATTCAAGCTTCTCATGGGAAAGAAAAAAAAATACTGGGGCGTACAAGTTTTACAGAAAAATCAGTCACCATTGAAAAATATACCAAAATTAGGCAAGAAAAAAATACTGGGGCGTATAAGTTTGACAGAAAAACCAGCCACCATTGAAAAATATACTAAAATTAGGCAGGTACAGACATGAAATACCAAGCGGTATTACCAACGACATAAACAGTCAAAAGAATAGATGTTGGTGCATATTTGTTTATTGGAATGTGTGTTAGGTTTTTAATTTTTTAAATACATATTGCCTTTGGTTTTAACGCTGAGAGATTGAAAGTCTTTTCTCACCTAAACTTCACGTGAAATCAATGCGTGCAGTGGACTCTTGCTTTACAGAGACATAATGTCTGTTTTAAATATTTAAACAGAGGTCAAGCTCCTTGGAAATGCTTCTTACTGTTTGATGTAATTGAAATTTTAGTCCGTGTTAAAACAGGGACAAGTGGCTGTCAACATTGGTTTAAGTTGGAGGGCAAAGTATGCCCCAAAAAAATTGATATAGTTTACCAAAGTTGGTTGCCATGGTGTATTAAAATGTTTTTTGGTCCTTCATTTTATATATATATATATTAAATATGCGTGGTTAAACAAATCTATGTATCTAGATTTTTTGAGGTTAAAAAATAAAGAAAAAGAATAGAATTGTAATGAGGAGTTTCTTGGGTAAGAATTTATATTGTAATAGGAGTAGTATTTAGTTTCATGTATGGGATTAAGGCTAAATGTTATTTGAAAGTACATGACCTCATTGCTATAGCTTTAGTGATGAGAGTGCAAGACATTGGATTTCTTGCATATACTATCTAGGTTGAAATTGTCTTCTAGTCCTAGAGTAAGATCTAAAAATACTTATGTTGGCTAAGAGCTTGTCTTCCTCGAACATAAGGAAACAAGTTGATGGCCTAAGGCTTATAGGCATTTGGTGGAAGTGAAACTCTACCCCCTTATAGACCACTAGTGGGTCATTTTCCTTGAATTACAATGATTAGTCGACCTACAATTGCAATAGCAACCAATGATGGATGTCCTCATTGTTGGTTGACAACTGGGTTATGATAGGTTTTTCCACCTTAAAAAAAATGATACTAGTGAGGCAAGGTAATGACGGGCATTTAATCTCATCATTGGTAGAGGATGTTACATTTAGTGCAATGTTTTCCTATCTTTTTCTTCTCAATTCATTTTCTATCTTGTTGTTGGGAGTGCTAGAATTTAAGGGAAAACTAGAAACAAAAATATCTTTTTATTTTTATATACTATTGTAGTTTTAGATCAACAATATATTCACAAAAACTAATAACAGAAAAAATTCTGATGTAAAACTAATAACATAAATAATATAATGGATCTGAATATTACCTTAGCAAAAACAATGAACATAATTACCTGATGTTCTTTTTGTTGTCCTCTTTTCTGTATGCTCGAAAAAATATTTAAGGATCATGGATCAAACCCTCAAGGGTAGATCTCATCATGGACCTTTAGACAAATTTTCCAATAAGAACTTTAGGGTGAAAACAAAAAACTGACCAGCATTCCAAACATCAAATAAGAGGCTGAAACAAGGACACCACTTGTCCAAACTAGAGGCTGAAAATAAGCCACTAACACCCTGGATAAAATATTTCCAAGAGTATAAGAGAACTACAACAATAGGCAGCCTTAGATAATAGTTATAGGGTTGCCTCATCAAACCCTAAAAACTGTAGGCTAGTTACCATGCACAAGTGACAGAGGCAGCACATAGATGGCATTAGCAACAAACTAGAAAAGGCACAACGACAACAATAGGTGGAGCCCACGACAACATAAAGGGGGGTGATACCAACAATAAGGTAGCTACAGGCTTGGAAAGGTGGAGAGGAGAGGGCCACAACCTAGTCCAGCAAAGGAAATTGTCCAATGAGGGAGCCACATCACAAAATCAACAAGAGAGTTGTCTAAAGAGGAGTCTGGAACCTAACCCAACAAGAGAGTTGTCCAAGGAGGAGTCTACACCCAACAAGAGAACCTAATCAACAAGCAAATTGTCCAAGGAGGTCGCACCCTAATCAACAAGCAAACTGTCCAAGGAGGTCGCACCCTAATCAATAAGCAAAATGTCTTGCAAACTGTCCAAGGAAGCTGCACCCTAATTAGCAAGCAAACTTTCCAAGGAGGCAGCACCCTAATTAACAAGAAAATAAGAGATCCAAGAAGGTCGCACCCTAACCAAAAAAAACTAAAACAAGGAGCCGCAACAACAATTTCAGACCAAGAGAATGAATTGGAGGGAGAAGAATGAATGAGAGAGTGAGGGGAGAGGCCTCTCATTTATAGTTTAGGTGGGTAGGTTAGGGTTTACAAAATATCCCTAATTTTAGGGTTAGATTAAAACCCAACAATTAAACAAATTAAACAATTAATATTTTAATCATAAAATATTAATTAGAATAGTCAACAAGTCAAGGTGGCTACTAAAGACCTTAACCACATAAACAAAATGGAGGAGTGGCTCAAACAAGGGGAAGCAACAATAACAAGACAAAGTCAAAGAGGGGGGGCCCTTCTTCAAGGGAAAAATGTCCACGAAGGTCTCATGATATAACTTATAATCTTTTATCATCCCAACATAAGAGGAATGTCAATGATGTGATCATGTCCTTCTTCTTAATTTCTCCTAGGTCTCATGGACCATCTCGAGAGAGAAGAAGGTCACAGATAATCTCTCCTTGGTACTTAACCAAGAAACTGCATGGTCCCAGACTAGGATACCCCAGAACACATATGGGGGCCCTAGATCACAACTAGGGTCTTATCCACCAAGGTACACAACCAAGGATCAATCCAAACATGAGCAAGGATTCCCTGGACCACATCCATCGGCCCTAGAACACATATAGGGACTTATATCATCAAACTGCTTGGTCCTTTACCAAGAACCCCAGTAATACACTGGGGGCCATCACTAGGGTCTTTTGCCATGGTTCTAACTTCTTGGTCCCAGACCAAGAACCCCATGAGTGTACTGGGTGCCCTTGATCTCAACTAGGGTCTTTGCCATCCTCCTAGAGAATGGATCTTGCATCTGCTTAATTTTAACACTCCCTCTCAACAAGAGAGGCATTCTCAGGAACACCAATCTTGTCTCAAAAGTACACAACTTTGTCAATGACAGGGGCTTGGTCAAAATATCTGTAGTTTCTTTTGCCATTGGAACATACTGAATATCGAGGATGTTCTTTTGTACTATGTCCCGAACATAGTGATATCTCATCTCAATGTGTTTCTATCTGTCATGAAACACATGATTCTTAGAGAGATTTATACATCTCTGGTAATCACAGTGAATTACTGTGGGTTCCAGCTCAACACTGAACAAATCTGAGAGTAGTTTTCTAAGCCACACTGCTTCTCTACTGGCATCACTTACAACAATGTATTTTTCCTTTGCAGTGCTTTGGGTTATGTATCCCTGCTTCCTGCTGCACCAGGAGATCATAGCTGAACCCAAACTGAAACAATATCCAGAAGTACTCTTCTGTTCCACTGTACTACCCATCCAATTTGAATATGTATAGCCATGAAGCATTACACCTCCACTGGAAGCATATATGATCCCATAGGCTATAGTCCCTCAGAGATATCTGAGAATATGCTTAGCAACAACCATATGAATGTGTTTTGGCTCACACATGAACTGACTGAGGGCATTTATTGCGTAACAATGTTCGGTCCAGTATGTACTAGATACATCAAGGACCCAATAATCTGACAATATATGATAGGATCTTCTGGATATGAACCTGTATCTTGATCATGTAACTTCTTCAAGTTAGAAATCATAGGTGTGGTCATGAAATTACAGTCCAATATCCCAAATCTGTGAAGCACATCAATTGCATACCTTCTTTATGAGAGAAATATCTCACCAGGTTTTTGCCACACCTCTAAGCCAAGAAAGTAATGCATAAGACCCAAGTCCTTCATTTCAAACTCCGTTGATAGCTCCTTCTTAGTTTGAACTATCAAATATTCTTCTCTAGTAAGGAACAAATCATCCACATATACAACCAAGATAACATGATGATTCTTCACAATCTTTATATAAAGATTAGGGTCTGCCATACTCTTGGTGAACTCAAGACTTTGAAAAAAACTGTCAATTATTCCATACCAAGCTCTCAGAGCTTGTTTCAATCCATACAAGGATTTCTTGAGTTTGCAGACATGAGATTCTTTCCCATGGATCACGAAACCCTGAGACTTCTTGATATAAATCTCTTGCTCAACTTCACCATTAAGAAAGGAAGTCTTAACATCCATTTGGTGAAGTTTACAATTAAAAAATGAAGTAAGAGAGATGATGATTCTGATAGAGGTATACCTGAAAACAGGAGAAAATATCTCATCATAATCAATTCCTTCTTTCTGAGAGAAGCCACAAGCCACAAATTTAGCTTTGATTTTTTCAACACTGCCATCCACTGCATGTTTTATTTTGTAAATCCATTTAGAGGTTACTACTGATTTTCCTTGAGGTATTGACACCACTTCCCATACACCATTCTTCAATATTGACTCAGACTCTTCTATCATGGCATCCTTCCACACCTTATTTTTGGCAGCCTCATCAAAAGTGGAAGGTTTTGAGTCAATTACAAGATTCAACTGAGCTATTGAACATGAGTATTTATCCGACTTCTTTCTTTCTTTGAAAGTACCTTTAGGCGTTGCATGCCTCTTTGCTTCCTTTAAAAATTCTCGACACCAAGCTGGCTTCCTTTTGACAGGAGGTTTCTCTAGGGGAAACTCAACATAATCCCTTATGGGATCCACTGAAGGTTCTGTGGCCTTCTCCCTCTCCTCATATGAAAGTGGTGAATCTGAAGGTTCTATAGATGGAGCTTCATGCTCTTCTGTATCACATGGAAGTTCTATGGAACAATGAAAGGAGACTTCTTCATGGAAGGTCACATCTCTACTAACCTCTATGCACTTTTGACCCGGTACATAGATTCTATATGCTTTTGAGGTCTCATTGTACCCCATAAAAGTCCCTTTCTTTCCAGAGGGATCTAGCTTAGTCCTCTTTTCTTTTGGTACATGAATGTAGTTAGGACTGCCAAAAATTCTCAAATGGTCAACTGAAGGCTTCTTACCGGTGAAAAATTCTTCTGGAGTTTTCTCTTCCGGGGCCTTATGAGGAAACTTGTTTTGAATATAGACTACAATACTCGCAACTTCGGCCCAAAGAGACAATGGAAGATTTTGATCATACATCATAGCTCTGGTTGCTTCACAAATTGTCCCGTTCTTTCTTTCTGCAACCCCATTATGTTGGGGATTATAAGGAACAATCAACTACCTCTTAATCCCAAAAGCCCAAAAGATATCATCATACTTGTGGGAGTCAAACTCTTTTCCATTTTCTGTTCTAAAAACACGAATATGTGTAGTTGTTTGATTCTCAACAATATTCTTAAAATCCTAAAATTTACTGAAAGATTCATCTTTAGTTTTCAGAAAATAAATCCAAGTTTTACGAGAACAATCATTAATAAAAATGATATAATAAAGACAACCAGTCATGGACGGAGCAGTCATAGGTCCACAAAGATCAGAATGAATAAGATCTAAGATACCATTAGTTTTTCTATTACTGTGAGGGTAAACTTTCTTTGTATTTTTACCAAGAGCAAAACCTCTACAAATACTATCATGCTCAAAAGAAAAAATTGGCATACATGTTACCATCTTTTGCAAACTTGGGAGAGAATTATAGTTGATATGTTCAAATCTTTTGTGCCATAGTTCACATGGGTTGATCAACTCATGAGATAATGCTTGAATAACTTGATCGTTGACTTTGTAAAGTCCACCTTCTTGAGCTCCAATTGTCATGGATAAGCTCATACTTTCATTTAAGGACCACATAAGAGACTTTCCTTTGGTGAAGGCTACTGAGTACCCTTTACTTTCTATAACTACAACTGAGAAAATATTTTTCTTTAATCTAGGAACATAAAGATTTTCTTCAATATGAAATACATTACTTGAATGAAGCTTAAAAGATGTTGAACCAATTCCTTTGATGGAATATGTTGGTCCTGAGATTAAACTTAAGGCTCAAAGGATAATGTCAGGCATAAGGAAAGTTGTTTGAGAGTGTGTTTTTAAAATTCTATTCCTACCTAAGTTATATGAGGAAAAATTCCTTAATGAAATTAATCTTGTAGTAGCACAAAGGCTATATTTCGTATCTAAGTCAAATCGAAATAATAAATGAAGTGAAGGAAAATAACAAAACTGTGAAACAGAGTAGGGCATCAATTACAGAAGAGTCCCACTTTGTTGCAGTAGAAGAAAATAGATTAGTATAACCTTGAATAAAACATAAAAATACAAAAATTCACACAAGGAAGTCTTGTATTACTCACAGTAATTACAGAGGAAAATCTACTTGCTAAATAAATCTCTGATACAATAAGATTTCAATAGTTGTAGTACTAAATTGGAATCAACATTTATTCAGGAATACATAATGAAATGAGCAATGGAAGACAAAGGAACACATAACCCAGATTTGAACAAAACTTGGAATCTCTGTCTGCACTTGTATTAATACTCTATAAGGAGAGTCTTCTCTATTAAAATCGATAAGAAGCAGCCTGAGATAAGTCTTTGATTTATGTATTTATACAAAATGTCTCAACCTAAAACGGTTGGAATTATCATAGAAAATATTAAATATCACAACATGAAAAACCGAAAGGTTCCATCTACATTTCATTTGTCTCTTCGCCTACACACAGAGATGTTTCTTCTCCATATCTTCCAGGTTGGGAACAACTGGCACCTGATTATGATTTGTGTGAATATTATGCTCAGATTGTGTCATTTACTTCCAGATGTGCTGGCTTTCCCGTGTTCAACACACTGGACACATCTGCTTACTAACTACACTACTAAACTGGAAGGTTCTTTTGTCTCATTTGCCTAAAAAATATACAACTTATTTTCTATATGAGGCAACTTATGCTATATTTTCCTTGCTTCCAAAGATATAGCCTATAGCTATAAAATGAGGTTTACTATCCACTTGTTAATTTGGATAAGTTCGATTTG
>ML794747.1:0-32868 GCA_009831015.1 Picea engelmannii | reverse complement strand
ATGTGACCTCCCATGCCAACGAGCCACCATATGTCCCCAAAATTCAATGCACAATCCATGCGAGCTATGAGATGGTGAGCTTCCCCTTAACCTTATCAATAATTATTTCACCCTCTTCAAGAAACTTTGCCAATGTATGAACACAAAAATTGTGCTCACGCTTGACGTGAAATGGAGAATAATCTTCAAATTGAACTAAGAAGGCAAGGCAACGAAACATAATACTAAAGAAGACATAATTCCCAATAACAGATTATCATTGAAAATAACTAGCTTATAAATCTTCATTTCTTTAATAATTCTAAAACCTTTCCAAAAAATATAAACATGAACAAAGTTATTAGACAAATACCATTAAACCCTAGGCATCAAGCATAAAAAACCACTAAATTTTCTCTAGATAAAGAATAATCCCCCACGCCTACCACCCGTGAACCATAATTGAAATTATTATTATACATTAACCATGCTTAAAATTCGTATCAAATTTTTGTCACATAGACTTCTGACCATGCCTAAAATTCCTATCGAATTCAGAACTAAAATTCTGAACATGCTTAAATTCATATGGGGTTTGACCGTGCTTAAAATTCGTATGGATTTGTCAAAGTAGAACTCTGCCATGGGATTTTTGTCAATGTTCTGACAATAAAAAAATGTTTGTTCCACGATTAAATTAGTCCGACAAAACATGGCTGTGGCGGCACGCTGTCAACATGTCGGACCACGAATGCAGGCATCATCGATTAAGCCGCCTCTGTGACTTCCCCCACCAGAAAACGCGTATATTGAATCAGGTAAAGGACAGAATCCAAGCGAGTAGCATTCATACAATGTCGATAAGTTTGTACGACAAATAGACTGCTGTTCTTTTCAGATTCTCACTGTTCTTTTCAGACAATGATGGCGTTGAATCCATGTATTGGGAGTCTCTCCAGATGCCCATAAAGGTCGCCTGCTTTCCTGGATCTGTTCGGTGGCCCTATACCTAGGATGATGTATACATATTGTGTATACGCCTGCAGCCTTCACAGGTTCTGACTCTGGTCCGATCATTCAGTTTTATCCCCGTTTCACTTCCGTCGCTTTTCAGAGATCTTTACTCAACCTCGGGAACCTGCAGATTCCGCTGTTTTTCGCCTGCCCTGTCGACATTAATTCTATTACAGATCTTCCTCAGCAAGCCGCTCATTCAGTTTAGGGTTACAGCGTCAGGCTTCTCCAGCGGATTCATATTTAAGATCGGTAGGGATCTCAGCAGAAGATGAAGCCTGAGAGCTTCGATATGCATTCGCAGGAACCCAGAATAAATGAAACCTCCTTGCACTGCAGGATTGTTCTTCCTTTGGCTCAGAGCAGCATGTCGGCAGTTCGAACCCATTGGAGTTGGAATTTTTTTATCGTCACGGTTTCCTGGAAGGAATTTTGGACGAGGAAACTGGGGCTTGAAGGACGAAATCAGTAGAGCTCTAATGTATTCTCTTTGACTTCCTGCTCTGTAAATACATATTCATGAGGGTTTGGTTTGGATTATTCAGAGGCAGAAAGCAAGACACAAGTACGCACCAGGCATGCAGGGATGGCCAGGCATTTCTCTATATTCATATTTCATACTTTTGCAGCAATTTTTGTTCGTTATATTATTATCTCCAATCTATGGAAGTTTTGTAATTTTTTATGCTATTGTGACTCAGATTATCAGTACTCAGTATTAATATAAAACTTGCCATCTTAAGCAGATACTCTTGCATTCCTTCTGGTGTGTTGATTTACTTCTTTGTTCATCCATGTCTGATGTTGTAAATTCATGTTACAGTAGAGAGTGTTTAATTCTGATGAATATATAAGATACTATGAATTCTTTTAGGTGTTTATCTCTGAAATGAAATACAGACATGGGTATTCTGGACCTTTCAAAACATTTTGAATAAACAATTTTTGATTTTTTTTTTGAGATTAGTTCACATTAGAATGTCTGGCATATGATTGGTATGTAATTCAAGCTTCTCATGGGAAAGAAAAAAAAATACTGGGGCGTACAAGTTTTACAGAAAAATCAGTCACCATTGAAAAATATACCAAAATTAGGCAAGAAAAAAATACTGGGGCGTATAAGTTTGACAGAAAAACCAGCCACCATTGAAAAATATACTAAAATTAGGCAGGTACAGACATGAAATACCAAGCGGTATTACCAACGACATAAACAGTCAAAAGAATAGATGTTGGTGCATATTTGTTTATTGGAATGTGTGTTAGGTTTTTAATTTTTTAAATACATATTGCCTTTGGTTTTAACGCTGAGAGATTGAAAGTCTTTTCTCACCTAAACTTCACGTGAAATCAATGCGTGCAGTGGACTCTTGCTTTACAGAGACATAATGTCTGTTTTAAATATTTAAACAGAGGTCAAGCTCCTTGGAAATGCTTCTTACTGTTTGATGTAATTGAAATTTTAGTCCGTGTTAAAACAGGGACAAGTGGCTGTCAACATTGGTTTAAGTTGGAGGGCAAAGTATGCCCCAAAAAAATTGATATAGTTTACCAAAGTTGGTTGCCATGGTGTATTAAAATGTTTTTTGGTCCTTCATTTTATATATATATATATTAAATATGCGTGGTTAAACAAATCTATGTATCTAGATTTTTTGAGGTTAAAAAATAAAGAAAAAGAATAGAATTGTAATGAGGAGTTTCTTGGGTAAGAATTTATATTGTAATAGGAGTAGTATTTAGTTTCATGTATGGGATTAAGGCTAAATGTTATTTGAAAGTACATGACCTCATTGCTATAGCTTTAGTGATGAGAGTGCAAGACATTGGATTTCTTGCATATACTATCTAGGTTGAAATTGTCTTCTAGTCCTAGAGTAAGATCTAAAAATACTTATGTTGGCTAAGAGCTTGTCTTCCTCGAACATAAGGAAACAAGTTGATGGCCTAAGGCTTATAGGCATTTGGTGGAAGTGAAACTCTACCCCCTTATAGACCACTAGTGGGTCATTTTCCTTGAATTACAATGATTAGTCGACCTACAATTGCAATAGCAACCAATGATGGATGTCCTCATTGTTGGTTGACAACTGGGTTATGATAGGTTTTTCCACCTTAAAAAAAATGATACTAGTGAGGCAAGGTAATGACGGGCATTTAATCTCATCATTGGTAGAGGATGTTACATTTAGTGCAATGTTTTCCTATCTTTTTCTTCTCAATTCATTTTCTATCTTGTTGTTGGGAGTGCTAGAATTTAAGGGAAAACTAGAAACAAAAATATCTTTTTATTTTTATATACTATTGTAGTTTTAGATCAACAATATATTCACAAAAACTAATAACAGAAAAAATTCTGATGTAAAACTAATAACATAAATAATATAATGGATCTGAATATTACCTTAGCAAAAACAATGAACATAATTACCTGATGTTCTTTTTGTTGTCCTCTTTTCTGTATGCTCGAAAAAATATTTAAGGATCATGGATCAAACCCTCAAGGGTAGATCTCATCATGGACCTTTAGACAAATTTTCCAATAAGAACTTTAGGGTGAAAACAAAAAACTGACCAGCATTCCAAACATCAAATAAGAGGCTGAAACAAGGACACCACTTGTCCAAACTAGAGGCTGAAAATAAGCCACTAACACCCTGGATAAAATATTTCCAAGAGTATAAGAGAACTACAACAATAGGCAGCCTTAGATAATAGTTATAGGGTTGCCTCATCAAACCCTAAAAACTGTAGGCTAGTTACCATGCACAAGTGACAGAGGCAGCACATAGATGGCATTAGCAACAAACTAGAAAAGGCACAACGACAACAATAGGTGGAGCCCACGACAACATAAAGGGGGGTGATACCAACAATAAGGTAGCTACAGGCTTGGAAAGGTGGAGAGGAGAGGGCCACAACCTAGTCCAGCAAAGGAAATTGTCCAATGAGGGAGCCACATCACAAAATCAACAAGAGAGTTGTCTAAAGAGGAGTCTGGAACCTAACCCAACAAGAGAGTTGTCCAAGGAGGAGTCTACACCCAACAAGAGAACCTAATCAACAAGCAAATTGTCCAAGGAGGTCGCACCCTAATCAACAAGCAAACTGTCCAAGGAGGTCGCACCCTAATCAATAAGCAAAATGTCTTGCAAACTGTCCAAGGAAGCTGCACCCTAATTAGCAAGCAAACTTTCCAAGGAGGCAGCACCCTAATTAACAAGAAAATAAGAGATCCAAGAAGGTCGCACCCTAACCAAAAAAAACTAAAACAAGGAGCCGCAACAACAATTTCAGACCAAGAGAATGAATTGGAGGGAGAAGAATGAATGAGAGAGTGAGGGGAGAGGCCTCTCATTTATAGTTTAGGTGGGTAGGTTAGGGTTTACAAAATATCCCTAATTTTAGGGTTAGATTAAAACCCAACAATTAAACAAATTAAACAATTAATATTTTAATCATAAAATATTAATTAGAATAGTCAACAAGTCAAGGTGGCTACTAAAGACCTTAACCACATAAACAAAATGGAGGAGTGGCTCAAACAAGGGGAAGCAACAATAACAAGACAAAGTCAAAGAGGGGGGGCCCTTCTTCAAGGGAAAAATGTCCACGAAGGTCTCATGATATAACTTATAATCTTTTATCATCCCAACATAAGAGGAATGTCAATGATGTGATCATGTCCTTCTTCTTAATTTCTCCTAGGTCTCATGGACCATCTCGAGAGAGAAGAAGGTCACAGATAATCTCTCCTTGGTACTTAACCAAGAAACTGCATGGTCCCAGACTAGGATACCCCAGAACACATATGGGGGCCCTAGATCACAACTAGGGTCTTATCCACCAAGGTACACAACCAAGGATCAATCCAAACATGAGCAAGGATTCCCTGGACCACATCCATCGGCCCTAGAACACATATAGGGACTTATATCATCAAACTGCTTGGTCCTTTACCAAGAACCCCAGTAATACACTGGGGGCCATCACTAGGGTCTTTTGCCATGGTTCTAACTTCTTGGTCCCAGACCAAGAACCCCATGAGTGTACTGGGTGCCCTTGATCTCAACTAGGGTCTTTGCCATCCTCCTAGAGAATGGATCTTGCATCTGCTTAATTTTAACACTCCCTCTCAACAAGAGAGGCATTCTCAGGAACACCAATCTTGTCTCAAAAGTACACAACTTTGTCAATGACAGGGGCTTGGTCAAAATATCTGTAGTTTCTTTTGCCATTGGAACATACTGAATATCGAGGATGTTCTTTTGTACTATGTCCCGAACATAGTGATATCTCATCTCAATGTGTTTCTATCTGTCATGAAACACATGATTCTTAGAGAGATTTATACATCTCTGGTAATCACAGTGAATTACTGTGGGTTCCAGCTCAACACTGAACAAATCTGAGAGTAGTTTTCTAAGCCACACTGCTTCTCTACTGGCATCACTTACAACAATGTATTTTTCCTTTGCAGTGCTTTGGGTTATGTATCCCTGCTTCCTGCTGCACCAGGAGATCATAGCTGAACCCAAACTGAAACAATATCCAGAAGTACTCTTCTGTTCCACTGTACTACCCATCCAATTTGAATATGTATAGCCATGAAGCATTACACCTCCACTGGAAGCATATATGATCCCATAGGCTATAGTCCCTCAGAGATATCTGAGAATATGCTTAGCAACAACCATATGAATGTGTTTTGGCTCACACATGAACTGACTGAGGGCATTTATTGCGTAACAATGTTCGGTCCAGTATGTACTAGATACATCAAGGACCCAATAATCTGACAATATATGATAGGATCTTCTGGATATGAACCTGTATCTTGATCATGTAACTTCTTCAAGTTAGAAATCATAGGTGTGGTCATGAAATTACAGTCCAATATCCCAAATCTGTGAAGCACATCAATTGCATACCTTCTTTATGAGAGAAATATCTCACCAGGTTTTTGCCACACCTCTAAGCCAAGAAAGTAATGCATAAGACCCAAGTCCTTCATTTCAAACTCCGTTGATAGCTCCTTCTTAGTTTGAACTATCAAATATTCTTCTCTAGTAAGGAACAAATCATCCACATATACAACCAAGATAACATGATGATTCTTCACAATCTTTATATAAAGATTAGGGTCTGCCATACTCTTGGTGAACTCAAGACTTTGAAAAAAACTGTCAATTATTCCATACCAAGCTCTCAGAGCTTGTTTCAATCCATACAAGGATTTCTTGAGTTTGCAGACATGAGATTCTTTCCCATGGATCACGAAACCCTGAGACTTCTTGATATAAATCTCTTGCTCAACTTCACCATTAAGAAAGGAAGTCTTAACATCCATTTGGTGAAGTTTACAATTAAAAAATGAAGTAAGAGAGATGATGATTCTGATAGAGGTATACCTGAAAACAGGAGAAAATATCTCATCATAATCAATTCCTTCTTTCTGAGAGAAGCCACAAGCCACAAATTTAGCTTTGATTTTTTCAACACTGCCATCCACTGCATGTTTTATTTTGTAAATCCATTTAGAGGTTACTACTGATTTTCCTTGAGGTATTGACACCACTTCCCATACACCATTCTTCAATATTGACTCAGACTCTTCTATCATGGCATCCTTCCACACCTTATTTTTGGCAGCCTCATCAAAAGTGGAAGGTTTTGAGTCAATTACAAGATTCAACTGAGCTATTGAACATGAGTATTTATCCGACTTCTTTCTTTCTTTGAAAGTACCTTTAGGCGTTGCATGCCTCTTTGCTTCCTTTAAAAATTCTCGACACCAAGCTGGCTTCCTTTTGACAGGAGGTTTCTCTAGGGGAAACTCAACATAATCCCTTATGGGATCCACTGAAGGTTCTGTGGCCTTCTCCCTCTCCTCATATGAAAGTGGTGAATCTGAAGGTTCTATAGATGGAGCTTCATGCTCTTCTGTATCACATGGAAGTTCTATGGAACAATGAAAGGAGACTTCTTCATGGAAGGTCACATCTCTACTAACCTCTATGCACTTTTGACCCGGTACATAGATTCTATATGCTTTTGAGGTCTCATTGTACCCCATAAAAGTCCCTTTCTTTCCAGAGGGATCTAGCTTAGTCCTCTTTTCTTTTGGTACATGAATGTAGTTAGGACTGCCAAAAATTCTCAAATGGTCAACTGAAGGCTTCTTACCGGTGAAAAATTCTTCTGGAGTTTTCTCTTCCGGGGCCTTATGAGGAAACTTGTTTTGAATATAGACTACAATACTCGCAACTTCGGCCCAAAGAGACAATGGAAGATTTTGATCATACATCATAGCTCTGGTTGCTTCACAAATTGTCCCGTTCTTTCTTTCTGCAACCCCATTATGTTGGGGATTATAAGGAACAATCAACTACCTCTTAATCCCAAAAGCCCAAAAGATATCATCATACTTGTGGGAGTCAAACTCTTTTCCATTTTCTGTTCTAAAAACACGAATATGTGTAGTTGTTTGATTCTCAACAATATTCTTAAAATCCTAAAATTTACTGAAAGATTCATCTTTAGTTTTCAGAAAATAAATCCAAGTTTTACGAGAACAATCATTAATAAAAATGATATAATAAAGACAACCAGTCATGGACGGAGCAGTCATAGGTCCACAAAGATCAGAATGAATAAGATCTAAGATACCATTAGTTTTTCTATTACTGTGAGGGTAAACTTTCTTTGTATTTTTACCAAGAGCAAAACCTCTACAAATACTATCATGCTCAAAAGAAAAAATTGGCATACATGTTACCATCTTTTGCAAACTTGGGAGAGAATTATAGTTGATATGTTCAAATCTTTTGTGCCATAGTTCACATGGGTTGATCAACTCATGAGATAATGCTTGAATAACTTGATCGTTGACTTTGTAAAGTCCACCTTCTTGAGCTCCAATTGTCATGGATAAGCTCATACTTTCATTTAAGGACCACATAAGAGACTTTCCTTTGGTGAAGGCTACTGAGTACCCTTTACTTTCTATAACTACAACTGAGAAAATATTTTTCTTTAATCTAGGAACATAAAGATTTTCTTCAATATGAAATACATTACTTGAATGAAGCTTAAAAGATGTTGAACCAATTCCTTTGATGGAATATGTTGGTCCTGAGATTAAACTTAAGGCTCAAAGGATAATGTCAGGCATAAGGAAAGTTGTTTGAGAGTGTGTTTTTAAAATTCTATTCCTACCTAAGTTATATGAGGAAAAATTCCTTAATGAAATTAATCTTGTAGTAGCACAAAGGCTATATTTCGTATCTAAGTCAAATCGAAATAATAAATGAAGTGAAGGAAAATAACAAAACTGTGAAACAGAGTAGGGCATCAATTACAGAAGAGTCCCACTTTGTTGCAGTAGAAGAAAATAGATTAGTATAACCTTGAATAAAACATAAAAATACAAAAATTCACACAAGGAAGTCTTGTATTACTCACAGTAATTACAGAGGAAAATCTACTTGCTAAATAAATCTCTGATACAATAAGATTTCAATAGTTGTAGTACTAAATTGGAATCAACATTTATTCAGGAATACATAATGAAATGAGCAATGGAAGACAAAGGAACACATAACCCAGATTTGAACAAAACTTGGAATCTCTGTCTGCACTTGTATTAATACTCTATAAGGAGAGTCTTCTCTATTAAAATCGATAAGAAGCAGCCTGAGATAAGTCTTTGATTTATGTATTTATACAAAATGTCTCAACCTAAAACGGTTGGAATTATCATAGAAAATATTAAATATCACAACATGAAAAACCGAAAGGTTCCATCTACATTTCATTTGTCTCTTCGCCTACACACAGAGATGTTTCTTCTCCATATCTTCCAGGTTGGGAACAACTGGCACCTGATTATGATTTGTGTGAATATTATGCTCAGATTGTGTCATTTACTTCCAGATGTGCTGGCTTTCCCGTGTTCAACACACTGGACACATCTGCTTACTAACTACACTACTAAACTGGAAGGTTCTTTTGTCTCATTTGCCTAAAAAATATACAACTTATTTTCTATATGAGGCAACTTATGCTATATTTTCCTTGCTTCCAAAGATATAGCCTATAGCTATAAAATGAGGTTTACTATCCACTTGTTAATTTGGATAAGTTCGATTTGCTTCAATTGATGGATTGTCGTCCGAGCTTCTTCTATGCTTTCCTTAGAATTAAGTTGATTTTTCGCTATATCAATCTGTCCTAGGGCTTCAAAGATATTATCTCTTTCAACGTCCAGTAAACCTTTGTTGAGTGAAGACAATGTTTCTTTACAAGCTTTATTTACTTCCCTGGCTAATCTTTTGCTTTCAGCTAGGTTTGTCTCCCAGGTCTTCAAGATTATATCACCTCGGGTTTGCTCGGAAAGAGACAATCGAGGGAATTTTGCTACTTCATGCTTTGCTACTATCAAAATGTCCTCTTGGAATGTAGCTTGAGCTGCAGTGGCTTCTCTCTCCTTAATGTAAATGTTATTTAGAGAAAGGTATTCCACTCAATAACAACTTTCAACCGCTTCCACTTTCGTAAAAAGGTTTTGCTGGGCTAAATCCATCTTTGCGTGCACCTCCAATGCATGATCTTGGAAATCCGCCATCTCTACTACTGTAACTTCAACTAAATGTACCTTGGCCTAAAGTTGTTTGATCAATTCTTCTTGCTAAGTGGCTAATTCTCTATTGGCCTGTGAATTTTCATCAAGGCTAGTTTTGAGTTGTTGAATTTCCTATCTGTCACAGGTTTTGATCTTTTCAAAATCCTTATTCATTTGATTTCTCACATCGCTTTCCACGATTTCCATATGGTCCTGCAATTGTCTTACCAACAGATTTTTCTGTTTCAGTTTCTCTATGAGATTTCCTACCGAACATTGATTTGTCATGGAAAAAGATCCCAATGAGCCTGCCATTTCCATAGTGAATTCTGTCTCATCTAATGCTTGTCCATCATACAACACTTTATGTCTTTTGACAGTTGCACTGTCCTTTTGATGCGTCTGTTTTTTAACTATGGCCGTCCTCTTCTTGTTGAAAAAGAAGTTTGAGGGAGGAATTTCTTCTGCAACAATACGAGTAAGGTCTTCAATGAATACAAATTCGACATTCATATTTCCTTGGCTTGACTGTAAAGGTGTTAATGATTTGATAGGGCTACCTATATCGGTGGACGGTTGTTGCCCTGCTATGTTAGTTGTCGGTTTATTTGGTGTGGACAATGATGTATCTAGTCCATTTTTTTTATCAAAGCTTCATATTAAACTTTTTCTTGATTACCAGGTAGATCTAATAATGCAGTATCCACTTTCTATGTCAAAACCTCAGTTTTCTTCAAATTTTTCTGAGTGTCTTGTCCACTGGAACCTCCTGTTTCTAAACCCTAAGCCACAACTTCCTATGTAGATGGAGGTGTGTGGGTTTCTCCCTGTAAGACTTTAGGTAAACTATTCCTTCTATGTCTTTGGAAATTATAGAACTCGACTAATTGATTTGGAGCTAGAGTTCGGACTCTGCTCAACACTTCCTGGTATGACCCTACTCCCCATAATATTTCATCTTGTGGGAAATATTCATGCTCGTATCTATTTATATTGTATAGAGCTAGGTGGTTTGTCACAATCTTATGGGGATCATGCTTCTTGAACTCAATATTGATTAGCTTAATGCCTTCTAAGGTTGCAACCTCCACTTTCGAGTGGCCAAAATCTAATAATTAGAACATACCAGCTTGTAAAGGGAAATTTGGCCATACCTTTTTTTGCACTACTTTTAATTATTTACTGATTCCTACTATCACAGTTTCATATGCTACCTCTCGACACACCAGCCGATCTGGTAGAAACTTTGGTAAAGCATGTGGGGGAACTGAACACCCAAAAACCCTGATGTAGGAGAAATGTTCCTCAATATACCAGTCTATTATTTTCCCCAGGTTGGTCATGATCTTGTCTGAAATCCTGGGAGGTGGGCAACCGTAGAGAGCAATATGCATCAACACCACCACATAGTTGCAGATTCCATAGAATAAATCTTTTTATTTATCCTCCCACAACTTGGAGTGATAGAAATGTATGGGCTCAACACTGGTCAGAGTCCATCTCCAACTCATCAAAGGAAACAACGTCATGAAACAAATGGCATCCATAATGTATGTCGACATGTAAAAAGGGGCAGGTTTCCCTTTGGCTTTCAACAACTGATACTCTATGATTTCCTTGGCCAAATTGTCTGATAATATTTTGGCCCAATTGAAAGAAAAAACTTCTACAACTTCATGCATGATTGATACCCATGGTAATAGGAAGTGAGAAAAGTTTAATTTCCCGAAGAGTCTACATAACATCATGGCCACACACATCATATGAACGTCTAATGATGTAGTGGCATATAAGCCATGGGTGTCTTCTCTTATTGTGTGCATTCTTCTTCATCGAATTCCTTTAAGAAAGAGACATTGTAACTGTGTTTGAAAAATGGGGATAATTTGTACATCACCTATATATGCTCTGGTCAGAATGACCCAATAACAATGTTTTGTGAATTGTGGATGCTCCTGGTTGAGATGTTAATGTTCTCCAGGGCCCAACCTATCATGTCATTATACAACATGAGCCTTGGTCATGCGGATATTTTATGTAGCTCTGATTGAGCTATATATTTGAGCTTCGTAGCCTGAGTTTCGGTCACCTCATAGCTTGATTCTTCCAGGAAGTTAATCAACTCATGTTGTAGGATATCAAACACCCGTGTCCAGGTTTTCACGGTATCTACAACTCTCGGCAAGGTGTCTGAAAGGACATCTGCATTCGGGTTCATGCTTTCACCAACTGCTTTAGCTATCTTCCATGGAGCCATGATAGTAGTAAGCTAAGAATTGTGCTACTTGTTACAGTGAAACACACAAATTTCTTAGCTTGCTAATACTTGCTGTTCTACAAGAAATGCAAATTAGAATTCAAATTCCAATATTGTTATTCACCTTAAGTGTATCAAATTTACGAATACCTTTACTGACAATGTATTCACTTTCCTTAATGAAAATAAATAGGAGGTGATCCGTGATCTTATTTGAAATCGTCATCGTATGTCCATTATTAATGCCATTAATGTTTGGTGGTTCATGATCAGGAGGTTGGACAAACAATATTTAAATTTACCCGAACCATGATTTAGCGAAAAGTCAATCATGAGATAATAGTATTTAACCCCTTAACTAATCATATTTAACTTTTAAGTATTTTCAGGTTTTTGGACTTCGGGATATTTGATAATAGCTCGAGATAGGATTCCCGAAAGTAGAAATCGTGAAGCGATTAATCATCGGATAATTATCTTTAATTTTAATTAACCTTTCTTAGTGCTTAAGGTATTTCAGAAGTTTGGACTTTGGAAAATTAATTTTATTAAAATTTCGTCTGGCCACTGTCCATAGTGATGTGTCAAAGCTTATGAAGGTATACGTATGCGGTAAATATGATTTTTTGAACATCTTTCGGGTATCAGGACTCTGAAGTTGCAACATGGAGAAATGCCCGAAGCACAAAAATCCGAAGTACGGAAATCTAAAGTATTTCCTAGTGGCTTGATCCTTTAATAATCAAGCGGCTCCACAAATTTGGGGAAAAAGGAAACATTTGATCAATGGGAGAATTTAATTGATGATGGGCCTTGTGTGCACCTTAAGGATAAGAACAAAGTTTATTTATCATTTGGAAACTGACCTCTGAGATAAAGTAAAAAGGATAGGGTAAAGTTTCAGGCTTATAGTTTTAAAAAATGTTCCAACATAGGCTTCATTTGGGGATCGCGTCTCCCTGCGAGGCGAGGAAGAACAATAGACCAAGTGCCTTTATTGGGTTAGTGGAGTCATCATTGGGTTTATGGGAAACACCTTTGAAAAATCATACAGAAGGATATTAGACTTCCGCCTTGTCTTAGAAAACTTTCAAAAACTCAATCATTCACCGATCCTGAGTTTAGGCTATTAAAAAATTCCCTTTTCTTGAAATTGATTTTAGATTTGTTTAAGATAATCAAAAAAACCTTAACCAATATATCAAACTCTGGTCGACCTTGTTCGCATTAAGGTAAATTAAATTGAACTATTTAGTTTAGGGAGTCCCCTATTGGTTTATAATGTAAATCTTGTCGAAAAGAGAACTAGCTACCAGAGTACATTATATACATGTATAACAACCTTGCAGATATCATAGACATTTCTTCACTGCCAGCGAGCTTGTTCARTACCCCAATGAAKTTATCTACATCTCCCATTGAATTTCCTTTCACCACTTCAATTTGCGCTTTTCTGAGATGAGGGCAATCATTTAAATGAATTTCCTTTCATCATCTCTTTGGAMAGAATGGGGGCAATCAAATTATGAATTTCCTTTCACCATTTGTTTCATATTTTAATATTCTTGAAGCGGGGGAAATCAATTTGTATATAAYATACGAGGGGTGATATATGTTTATAATTTAGCAATGAAGGTTTGTCAACCCACTTTGATTTACTCTGGACTAATCCTCTCCCAACCTTTAAAACACGACCTTCACCTATAGGGAAGTTATTACGAGAGAATTTTTATTTTCCASGGATTTTCCTTGAGTGAAACTAATCAATTCAAATTTGATAGAAGGGATAAATTAGTGAGGATTAGCCTAGACATACTTTCTTTTAGTCAAAATTAGAGGAATCATAAAGATTTTCGTCCACTCTTGTTTTGAAGATCTTTTTTTTTAGGCTTAGTGAGTAAAGGTGACGTCTTTCTCTCTGTGAAGATTTAATGTCAGGGATTTCAAATCAGGATAAAACAAAGGCTTTCAGATATGCTAGATGGAAACATAATGAAAAGTTCAGAGGCTTTGAAAAAGATACCATTTCCACATAATCTTACGTCTTGATTATCAATTTTCTTTATTCCTATTTTCTTTCTCTTTGTATTATTTTGATTTGATTCGGAAATCTTAGAGATTTATATCTTTCTAATCTTTGATCAGGTGACCATTTTTCTCATGAGTATGACCCTATTAAGACTTTATAAGATATTCTCTTCAACATTTTGGTCCGAAGAATAAATATAGAAGTTCATACCTTGAAATTCATTGTATTCTCAACCAAAACAATTATTAATTTATCACCTATTTCGAGAGAAAACAAATATTCTGAAAATTGAGTGGTGTATCCCAATACCTGCTTTTCCACCATCTGATAATAAAATTATGCAAAGAGGGAATAATCAGAGAGTTCTGCGATATAGAATGATATGCAGTATAGACATTTTATTTTTTCTTGAATAATAAATAGAACTAGTTTCATTTAAAAACAAAAAATTAGCTAACCTATGGAAAGGAACAAAAATGTAGAAGCAAACAAAACCAAACCGGTATGTACAATGGTACGATAAAAAAATTTTATTGCATGAAATGTTTCAGATAGCGCCCATTGATAGGGGCGTCAAAAATTTTCCCGTCTAGATTCTCTAGCAGGAAAAAAGTCTTCCCTTCTGTAGATGAGATTGCAAATGGTCCAAACCAGAGATGATCAAACTGGTCGTGTTTAGCCACGTCTTCTTTCCTGGCATCCCATTTTAAAACTAAATCTCCAGGGAGAAATTCCCTATCTTTCGCCTTTTTGTCGAAAAGGGATTTCATATTATCTTGATATTTTTGAAATCTGTCATCAACTTCAGCCTTGTTCTACTGGACCACAATTATTTGATTTATCTTCCTCGTTATGTCATTTGTCTCTTCATTTTCATCTTGCCACAACTTCATTACTGGAAGAGATATATTAATAGGGAGAACAACATCGGTTTTTGTAGACCATTTGGAAAGGGGACATGCCTATTGATTTCTTAGTGCTGATACGGTTTTCCCATAAGGTGTACTTTAGGTGGATATACCAAGCCTTCTTATTTTCCATTAATACTTTCTTGACTATATTCATCGGGCTTGTGTTGGACAATTCAACTAACCCATTTCCCTGAGGATAATAAGTTGTAGAATGCCCCAATACAATATTGTACTTCTGAAAAAAACTTATCATTGCCATAGATTTGAATGCCTGAGCATTATCTGTAACTATTTTCCAGGGACAACCAAATTTGGATAGGATATTTTCCTCTAAAATTTTTATAACTACCGAATCTATGGTGTTTCGAGTTGGAATGGATTCCACCCATTTTGTGAAATAATCGGTAGCAGTCAAAATCCACTTGTGTTGGGATCTTGATTATGGGTGGATCTCTCTGATGAAGTCCAGGCCCCATTGTTGAAAAGGATCTTTTGTTTTAACTGGGACCAAAGGTAGTGTGGGAAGCTTTTGCTTGCCAGAGAATAGTTGGAAAGGGTTCCAAGCTCTGACCTTATCATTCACATCGGTGAATAATTCTGGCCAATAATATCCAACTCTTAGGATCTTGTAAGCCGTGGCCCTCCAGGCATGATTCCCTCCACACACTCCCTTGTGAAATTCATTTGTGACATCCTCGATTTCAGGTTCGGTTAGGCAACGCAGCAAGAAACCAAGGGGGTCCTTCCAGTGCAATTGTCCTTCGATAATACAATACTTAACTACATGTAGTTTTAGTGTCCGGGCCTTTGATGGAGTCATATTGCTCGGGCACTAAAGAGTGAGGAGATATGAAACGATGTCCCGGTACTAGTCGGAGGAAGAATATTTCTCTTCGATATGAACTGCGGGGTTTTGGTCATTAAGCTCTCCCATGTTTGGAATAGACTCATGCGATTCTATGTGGTTTATCCCAAATGCTCTGAAATTCGACTCTGCTAATAATTTTTCCAAGCCTTGACCTTTAACCAACTTGGTCGGTTTAACCTCTAGGTCAAACTCTTGGATTTTGGCTAACCACCAACCTCTTCTAGCGTCACTGTCTGGCTGTACCAATATATATTTGATAGAGCTTGTTGGCACATAGGTGATTATTCTAGAGTGCATTACATAGGTTTTGAAAGATTTGAGAGATTTGACCATTGCATAGGCTTGTTTTTCTAGTATGTCATATCTGGTTTCAGCGTCTCTGAAACTTTTGTTGAAAAAGGCTATCGGTTGTTCAAAACCTTCTTCATTCTTTTGCAGGAGTACAACTGCGATAATATGCTTAGACGTGAAAGAGAAGATATGGAATTCTTTAGTATAGTCAGGACTAGCCAGTACTGGAGCTTCGCTTATAGATTTTTTGACTCGTTCAAACGATGCTTTAGCTTTGACAGTCCATTTGATTTCACTGTCTTTCTTCATCATATCTATGATCAATTTGACAATTTTAGCAAAGTTAGGGATAAATCTTCTTAAAAAAATTATTTTCCCTAAAAAGGATTGGATTTCTTTTTTATTTCTAGGAATGTTTATTGTATCAATAGCCTCGATTCTCTTGGGACTGACCTTAAGTCCATATTTTGAAACTATGTGACCTAGAAGTTTGCCTTTTTGCATAGAAAAATGAGACTTTTTAGGGTTAAGAGACAAACCAAATTTTCTACATTTCTCAAAAGTTTGCTTGAGATGGACCAGATGTTCAGTATCATAATTTGAGAAGACTGTTAGATCATCTAAGTAAATGACAACAAACTTATCTCTCTCACCGATGAATGATATATCCATTTCTCTTTGGAAGGTGGCGCTTGTGTTCATTAAACCAAATGATATTTTATCATACATGAAAGTTCCCCATGGAGTAGTGAACGCAGTTTTTTCTTTATCATCTTCATGAATGAAAATTTGGTTATAATCTGAGAAGCCATCAATCATCGACATTTTGTTAGCTCCCACTACTTTTTCCAGGACATGGTCCATTTTTGGAAGTGGGTAGTTATCCTTTAACGATGACCGATTTAAATTTCTGAAGTCCACGCAAAGCTGTATCTCTCCATTTTTCTTCCTGATGGGTACCAGATTTGCTACCCATTCAAAATATCTAAGTAGAACAATGATCTTTGTGTCCAGAATCTTCTTGACCTCTCTTTCTATTACAGGTAAGAGGATATGATTGATCTCTCTCAACGTTTGTCTAAAAGGTTTGACACCATGTTTCAAGGGAATTTTATGTTTTATCATAGAGGTATCATAAGTCTTTAAATCGTCATATGACCAGACAAATACATATTTATATTTTTTAAGAAATTCAACATATTTACTCTTTACCAGAGCTGGAAGATATTTAGATCATAGCTTGACTATCTTAGGTTCTTCTTTAGTCCCTATGTCACAGTCTTCAACTTCCTCAGGCTAAGGTCGTAGGGTAGACTTTAAGGGTATGTTGTCTTTGTCAAACAGTCTTTCTAACGGTATCAACCCTTTGGGCATCTGATTATTCTTGAGGACTAACATATAATGATTTGCGATCTTATCTTGGAACTTTTTAGGATCTTCCTCTTCTTGCATGATCCAGATAGGATCGTTCTAATTTTCTTGGTCTATATGTGTTTCAGAGAATTCATCAACCATTTCTAGAAATTGTTTGATCAGCTCATCATCTTCAAAGACCTACCAATGTTGTACATTATTCGAGATTGATGGTATTTGTCTCATTTCTATATGGTACTTTATATTTAGGACCGTAGGAGGCACAAACATAGTAGGCTTTCCTTGGCCAAGGAATCTGCCTGTTGATTTTCCATCCTCAGGATATGATGAATGTTGAAAGACGAGAAAAAATTATTGATTAGATCCCATGCACAATTCCTGTATGAACTTAGTCTCGGGTGTTTAGTATGATATTTTTTCTTTATTTTGTTTACGATAAGTTTTGCACCACCATAAACTATTAGATCTTCAATTTTTAGTTTTCTAGCAACCTCCAATCCTAAAACTAGAGTCTCGTATTCACAGACATTATTTGTGTAATCGATTTCCCACTGTAGTCTGTATGAAAATGGAATGACATATTCCTCTTCAGGTGAAACAAATAACACCCCTTCTCCTGCCCCTTCATAGGACAAAGCACCATCAAAAAACATTTTCCAAATTCCTTTTTGAGTATTTACATTTTTCGGTATTTTTTCTAATTTTTTATTTTCATCTTCTACACAGTCATCAAAATCATCGTCTAAGGATAAAATACAGTTTCCTAGATCCTGATCAGAGACGTAGACTGGATAATTATTTGGGTTTAGAGGGTCACTTACAGTGTATGCCAGTCTAGTCTCTCTGTACAACCAAGTAAATTGTCCACCAAAAATCGGGATAATTGCGTATGTCATATCCAGTTGAAGTGACCCTCCAAGTTTTTCACCCCAGGACCTAGATAAAATCATGTCATACTTGGAAGGTACATAAACAACAACTACATCCATAAGGATTCTCTTTATAGGAACTTTTGCAAGATTGACTACTAGATCCTTGATTATGCCTAGACATTTAACCTTTATAGAATCAAAAGAATATAAATCTCAGGAAGGTCTAGTGATTTAAGGTCCTAACTTTTCCATGATAACGTTAGGAATTAAGTTGTGAGAGGCCCCATAATCTAACATACAATTATGAAGTAAATGATCATGCACAACCAATGTGATATAAAAAGGAGCTACAAGGTCTTTAGTGTTTTCAATATGCAGACCAAACATAATTGTAGGATTTTCATCCCGCAAATTTATTACATCTGCTTGACATTCCACATTTGAAAAGTTAATCATTTTAGAGAACTGTTTTTATAAATGGGATTCTTAGCAAGCTCAACCATGGGCATAGGGATCTTAATTTTATTTATTTCATTCTCCAAACTAAAACCTCCCACTGTTTTTTCGCATTCCCTAGTTGAATTTTACGTCTCTATATTTTCAGTTTTTTTTTTTGTGTTGCTTTGGTTTCAACTCTTTTAGCTTTGACAACTTGTTTTTCAACTGTTTTTTTAGTTTGGGAAGACTCACTCACTTTGTTTATTAATAAGATATTTTTGGGTGGAGCACCTGTAGTACTTGTTTTTGTGGGCCTCAAATTATACTTTTGTTGAAGCTCGACCATAATGGAGTCGACGATTCCTTGATATGTGGACTCTCCCAGGTTGTTTATACTTTCCTCATTGCTAGGTAGGGGTTCTTGTTCTAGAGACCTTTCATATTCCTATCTAGTTAGGTGAAGTTCCTAGTCTTCATCCCCAAAGTTATTTACATCCTCTTCTAACCCTTCGTAATCATGTATATCATCTCCTATAAGATTTTCTAATTTAAACAAAGCTTGAATTTTTTGATCTTCGTTTTCTATTTGTTTCTATTGTGTCTAAGAATTGGGATTTCTCCTGAAATATTTTCTAGAAAACGGATCAGGTTTGGCTTGGTATAGCGACCAAGCTCCATTCTAGATATTTTATTGGATAAATCTTTAATTATTTTAGCCATATCGTCCATTTTTTCTTCCACAGATTTACCGTATCCTCAGGATCATGCGTGTTCTCTGAAGCATCTTGGTTCCTTGGTGCCTGTCTCAACCTTGTATTTAAGTTTACCCGATTCCATCATGTTCGACTCTATTTCTATAGCATTGTCTTGCATTCCTGTGAGGGTAGTAGATCTTTTTTCCCTCAAAAGTAGGAAAAAGTCGAGCTCAAAATTCCCTGCGAATGTCACTTTAGCTGCGGGTTGAGAGGGTTTAACTTCTGCTCGGATATTATGATAGATTTTGTTAAACCTATGGGTGAATTCTAGGTCTATCTTTGAATTCTTTTTCCTCAGAGCCCCAAATTACGTCAGATAGTACAAATGATCTTTCTTTTCTCCCCGTTGTCTTAAAAAGGCATTTTCTAACTCGTCGTAAGACAGTAGGGATCCTACCGGGAGTCCTCTAAATCATATTCCTACTTGCCCCTCAAAATTTTGTACTAGGAGTCTTGAGTATATGTCTTCATGTTCAATACTGAGGATATCAACAAATTGTTCGAAAAAATTTATGTGCTCTGTAGCTGTTAAATCTCCTTCCCCTGTAAACTTAGGTGATTTTTTCATGTAATTTTCAGGTAGGTCATGAAGGATGGGAGAAAGGACTAAAGGGGAATATCTGGTAGCTAATTTAGTGAAAATCATAGGGGGTGGGGGTGGTCCTTGACCACCCCCACCTCCAGCACCACCCTCGCCTCCAACGCCACCTCCTCCGGTAGCACCACCTCCAACAATGACCATTGAAAAAATGGAGGATGAGCTTCGGGAGTAAAAAAGAGGGTTTTCAAAAATTTCTATGGACCGAAGTGGTGACCTTTCGACTTCCTTGAGATGAAGCAAAGGGAAATGTGTAAGTCGATCGTCACGTGATAAAAATTCTAGAGGAGGAGGGAAATGAAAATGTGGGCTGACTTCCTCAGACTTACAAATGTGTAAATAGGGGAGCCAATAGGAGACAAATCGAGGTACATAGTGGGTTCTTCAGGATTTTGGGTCACCAAAACCTTTACTTTTGGTGAGGATGGGGTAGAAACCAAGTTAAAAGAAATAGCTATATGAGGTATCTCTTTGTTAATACAATTAGGAATATTGAAGGGTTTGATCTCAGTCTTTATTTCTGGTACAACTTCCTCAACAGAGGGTGTTTGTTCAAAATTATTTTCGGGAGTTGATTCTTCCACCTGAACCTTAGTATCAATTTGTGTGGATTTTGGTTGGTACTTCTTACCTGTCGACGTAGTGGTCGACTTGAGGTATCCTTTTGGTTTTAACAACCTTTTAGGATTGGACACAGGGGTGGTCTGTTGATCATCTAGATTTTTTCTGGTATTCCTTCGATAAAATGCCAGTATATCTGTTGTGGAGTCGCCAAGTTAAAGATAAAAATAGCCTTAATATAGTATTCGATCATTGTTCACTATCAAAGATAGAATGCTACCTTGTTGTTTTCCCAGGGAAAAATAACTTCGTTTCTCTGTCCCCGACAACGACGCCAAAAAGATGTTGGTCCTGAAATTAAACTTAAGGCTCAAAGGATAATGTTAGGGATTAAGAAAGTTGTTTGAGAGTGTTTTTTTAAAATGCTATTCCTACCTAAGTTATATGAGGAAAAGTTCCTTAATGAAATTAATCTTGTAGAAACAAAGAGGTTGTATTTTGTATCTAAGTCAAATCGAAATAATAAATGAAGTGAAGGAAAATAACAAAGCTGTGAAATAGGGTAGGGCATCAATTACAGAAGAGTCCCACTTTGTTGCAGTATAAGAAAATATATTAGTATAACCTTGAATAAAGAATAAAGATAAAGAAATTCAAACAACAAGTAGGTCTTGTATTACTCACAGTAATTACAGAGGAAAAACTACTTGCTAAATAAATCACTGATACAATAAGATTTTAGTAGTTGTAGTACTAAATTGGAATCAACATTTATTTAGTAATACATAAATAAATGAGCAATGGAAGACAAAGGAACACATAACCCACATCTGAAAAAAACTTGGAATCTCTGTCTGCACTTGTATTAATACTCTATAAGGAGAGTCTTCTATGTTACAATCAACAAGAAGTAGCCTGAGATAAGTCTTTGATTTATGTGTTTATACAAAATGTCTCAACCTGAAATGGTTGAAATTATCATAGAAAATATTAAATGTCACAACATGAAAAACCGAAAGGTTCCATCTACATCTCCTCTGTCTCTTTACCTGCATGCAGAGACATTTCTTCTCCATATCTTCCAGGTTGGAAACAACTGGCACCTGATTATGATCTGTTTGAATATTATGCTCAGATTGTTTCATTTACTTCTAGATGTGATGGATTTCCTATGTTCGACACACTGGACACATCTTCTTACTAACTGCACTACTAACTTGGAAGGTTCTGTTGTCTCATTTTCCTCGAAAATATAGAACTTATTTTCATATGAGGCAACTTATCCTATATTTTCCTTACTTCCAAAGATATAGCATGTAGCTGTGAACTGGGGTTTACTATCCACTTGTTAATTTGGATAAGGTCGATTTGTTTCAATTGCTGGATTGTCATCCGAGATTCTTCTATGCTTGCCTTAGAATTAAGTTGATTTTTCGCTATATCATTTTGTCCCAGGGCTTCAGAGATACTATCTCTTTGAATGTCTAGTAACCCTTTGTTGAGTGAAGACAATTCTTCTTCACAAGCAATATTTACTTCCATGGCTAATCTTTTGCTTTCAGCCATGCTTGTCTCCCAGGTCTTCAAGATTATGTCACCTCCGGTTTGCTCGGAAAGAGACAATCGAGGGACTTTGTCTACTTCATCCTTTGCTTCTATCAAAATGGCCTCTTGGAACATATCTCGAGCTACAGTGGCTTCTCTCTCCTTAATGTAAATGTTATTTAGAGAAAGGTCTTCCACCCGATAACATCTTTGAACCACTTCCACTTTCGTAAAAATGTTTTGTTGGGCTAACTCCATCTTTTCGTGCACCTCCAATGCCTAATCTTGGAAAGCCTCCACATCTACTGTTGTAACTTCAGCTAAATGTACCTTGGCCTGAAGTTGTTTGATCAATTCTTCTTGCTGAGTGGCTAATTCTCTATTGGCATGTGAATTTTCATCAAGGCTAGTTTTGAGTTGTTGAATTTCCTATCTGTCACAGGCTTTGATATTCTCAAAATTCTTATTCATTTGATTTCTCACATCTCTTTCCATGGTTTCCATCTGGTCCTGCAACTTTCTTACTAATAGATTTTTTTATTTCAGTTGCTTCATGATATTTCCTACCGAACACTGATTTGTCGTGTAAAAATCTCCCAATGAGCCTTCCATTTCCATAGTGAATTATGTCTCATCTAATGCTTTTCCATCATACAACACTCTATGTCTTTTGATATTTTCACCTTCCTTTTGATGCGTCTCATTTTTAGCTATGTCCCTACTCTTCTTGTTGAAAAAGAAGTTTGAGGGAGGCATTTCTTTTGCGGAAATAGGAGTAAGGTATTCAATGAATATGACTTCGACATTCGGATTTCCTTGGCTTGACTGTAAAGGTGTTAATGATTTTATAGGGATACCTATCTCGGTGGACAGTTGTTGCCCTGTTGTGTTAGTTGTTGGTTTATTTGGTGTGGACAGTGATCTATCTGGTCCCCTTTTCATCAAAGCTTCAGATCAAACTTTTTCTTGATTGCCAAGAAGATTTGATAATGTAGTATCCACTTTTTGTTTCAAAACCTTAGTTTTCTTCAAATTTTCCTGAGTGTCTTGTCCGCAGGAACCGCCTGTTTCTAAACCCTGAGTCACAACTTCCTGTGTAGATGGAGGTTTCTGGGTTTCTACCTGTAAGAATTTAGGTAAACTATTCCTTCTATGTCTTTGGAAATTACAAAACTCAGCTAATTAATCTGGAGCCAGATTTCAGACTCTACTCAACACTTCCTGGTACGACCCTACTCCCAAGAATATTTCAACTTGTGGGGAATCTTCATGCTTGTATCTCTTTAGATTGTATAGATCCAGGTGGTTTGTCACAATCTTATGAGGATCATGCTTCTTGAACTCAATATTTACCAGCTTAATGTCTTCTAGGGTTGCGGCCTCCAGTTTTGAGTGGCCGAAATATAATAATGAGAACATACCAAATTGTAAAGGGAAAGTTGGCCATACCTTTTTCTGTGCTACTTTTAATTCTTTATTGATTCCTCTTGTCACATTTTGATATGCTACCTCTCGGCACACCAACCGATCTGGTAGAAATTTTTGTAAAGCATGTGGGGGAAGTGAACACCCAAAAACCCTGATGTAGGAGAAATGTTCCTCAATATACTAGTTCGTTATTTTCCCCAGGTTGGTCATGATCTTGTCTAAAATCCTGGGAGGCGGGCAACCATAGAGAGAGATATGCATAGACACCACTACATAGTTTCATATTTCGTAGAAGAAATATTTTTCTTTATCCTCCCACAACTTGGAGTGATAGAAATGCATAGGCTCAATGTTGGTCGGTGTCCAGCTCCAGCTCATCAAAGGAAATGACATCATGAAAACAATGGCATCCATAATGTATGCTGACATGTAAAAAGGGGGAGGTTTCCATTTGGCTTTCAACGACTGATACTCTGTGATTTCCTTGGCCAAACTATTTGATAATATCTTGGCCCAATTGAAAGAAAAACCTTCTACAACTTCATGCATGATTGGTACCCATGGTAACAGGAAGTGAGCAAAGTTTTCTTTCCCGAAGAGTCTACATAACATCATGGCCACATACATCATATGAACGTCTAATGATGTAGTGGCATATACACCATGGGTGTCTGCTCTAAATTTCTCAAGCCGTGCCCACCAGTTCTTGATTAAGTCAGGGTATTTCTTTCCGTATTGCGTGCATTCTTCTTCATCGAAATCCTTTAGGAAAGAGAAATTGTAACTGTATGTGAAAACTGGGGATAACTTTTACATCACCTATATATGCTCCTGTTGGAAGGACCCAACAACAACCTTTTGTGAATTGTGGATGCTCCTAGTTGAGACTTTAATGTTCTCCAGGTCCCAGCCTATCATGTCATTATAAGGCATGAGCCTTGGTCGTGCAACTATTTTATGTAGCTTTGATTAAGCTATATATTTGAGCTTCGTCAACTGAGTTTCGGTCACCTCATAGCCTAATTCTTCCAGGCAGTTAATCAAATCGTGTTGTAGGATATCAAACACCTGCGTCCAAGTTTTCACGGTATCTACAGCTCTCGGTGAGGTGTCTGAGAGGACATCTGCGTTTGGGTTTGTGCTTTCACCAACCGCCTTAACTATTTTCTAAGGAGCCATGATAGTAGTAAGCTCAAAACTGTGCTACCTGTTATAGGGAAATGCGTAAATTTCTTAGCTTGCTAAAACTTATTGTTCTGTGAGAAATGAAAATTACAATTCAAATTCCAATATCGTTATTCACCTTAAGTGTATAGAATTTACGAATACCTTTACTGACAATGTATTCACTTTCCTTAATGAAAATATCTAGGTGGTGATCCACGATCTTATTTGAAATCATCGTCGTATGTCCATTATGAATGCCATTAATATTTGGTGGTTCGTGATTGGGAGGTTGGAAAAATAATATTTGAATTTACCCGAACTGCGATTTAGTGAAAAGTCAATCACAAGATAATAGTATTTAACCCCTTAACTATTCATATTTAACTTTTAAGTCTTTTTGGGTTTTTGTACTTTGGGATATTTGATAATAGCTCGAGATAGGATCCCCGAAACTCGAAATCACGAAGTGATTAATCATCAGATAATTATATTTAATTTTAATTAACCCTGCTTAGTGATTAAGGTATTTCGGAAGTTCAGACTTTGGCAAATTAATTTTATTAAATTTTTGTCTAGGCACTGCCCATAGTGATGTGTCAAAGCTTAGGAAGATATATGTGAGGTAAATAGGATTTTTTGAACACCTTTTGGGTATCAGGACTCTAAAGTTGAGACATGGAGAAATGCCCGAAGCGCGAAACTCCGAAGTACGAAAAATCTAAAGTATTTCCTAGTGGTTTGATCCTTTAATAATCAGGCATCTCCACAAACTCGGGGAAAAAGGAAACGTTCGATCAATGGGAGAATTTAATCGACGGTGGGCCTTGTGTGCACCTTAAGGATAAGAAAAAAGTTGATTTATCATTTGGAAACCGACCTATGAGATAAAGTAAAAGGGATAGGGTAAAGCTTCAGGCCTATAGTTTAAAAAAATGTTCCAATAGAATAGGTGCCATCATCACCTAATTCTACCTTCACATTGAACTTGTTATCTTGATAGTTCAAAAGGTTTTGTTTGAAGCCTTTCATATGCTTGGAGGCCCCACTATCCACTAACCAAATTTATTTTGATTTAGTGACAATACTAGAGAGAGATGAAATAAGATAAATTTCTTTGCGTTGTTCTTGTTCTTTAGTAGCATCTCTGGTTCTGCTTCTTTGAGGCTCTTCTTCCTTAGTTGCAACTAAAGAATGGAACTTGCCTTTCCATTTCTGCTGTGAAGGCGGGTTTTTGCAGTCTTTTTCATAATGACCTAGCCTTTTACAGTTAAAGCATATTACTTTAGACAAATGAGAGTGAGAGTGAGAGTTCTTACCTTGGGGTTTCTTACCTTTTCCTTTGTGTTGAGGAAACCTCTTCCACTTCTTGCCTTTGACTAAAAGAGCATGGTCTTTTACTGTTGAGGGTTCATTTATGCTTTTAAGTATACCCTCTTCTTCTAGATAATCATGCCATAATATCTCGAAGTTGGGTTGAAATTCTCTTCCATTGAATGATGAGAGAAATGTCTCCCATGATTCAGGAAGGCCAACTACTATTATTTGTACAAGGTCATCATCATCCACTACAACTCCAATTGCTACAACTTGATCTCTTGTTTGTGAAATTTTGGAAAACAAGACAAAGATAGTTTCATCCTTTCCCATATTTAATGTACGTATTTGTTTCTTCAAAGTCCTGTTCTGAGTTGGGGCCTTCTTTTTATATAGACTCACTAAGGAATCACAAAATTCCTTAGCTTTCCTTAGATGAGAAATAAGAGGCATCATGTTGTCTTTAATTGAGTAAAAAACGACCCTCTTGGCTTTGGCCTACCTCTTCTTATAGGCTTCTCTTCCTTCATTTGAAGTAGGTTCATCTATCACCCTGGTAACTAGCGCATCCAAGTCACCTTCTTCTAGGATATTAAAATCCCTAGCCTTCAAGGTTATTAAGTTTGAATCCCCTTCAATCCTATCTTCTACTTTGACTGAAGATGAATCCATACTAAAAACAAGATATGATATAAAACAAGCTTACTACTGATCTGCAAAAAACCCTTTAGGTGTGGATCTACACAGGCTCAAAAGTCTACCACAATTGAGCTCTTTTCATGCCCTAAGTTCTGATACCATGTTATAATTTAAGGGAAAACTAGAAACAAAAACATCTTTTTATTTTTATATACTATTGTAGTTTTATATCAGCAATATATTCACAAAAACTAATAACATAAAAAATTCTGATGTAAAACTAATAACAAAACTAATATAAAGGATCTGAATATTACCTTAGCAAAAACAAAGAACAAAATTACTTGATTTTCTTTCGGTTGTCCTCTTTTCTTTATGCTCAGAAAGAGATTTAAGGATCATGGATCAAACCCTCAGGGGTAGATCTCATCATGGACCTTTAGAAAAAATTTCCAATAAGAACTTTAGGGTGAAAAAAGAAAACTGACCAACATTCCAAATGATGCAGGAGAATCACTCCACCTCATCAACACGTCAACAACTAGTGCAACACTGCACTTAGAGGGAACAAATTCCAAATAAGGACGTGCCAGTCCTTTCAAATTTTGAGCTGAATTTAAATTTTTAATGTAATTCAATGTAATTAAATGTTTAATGGCTCAGGGAAATCCGAGCCCATGTGTATTTTACAGGCTGCATGTGAAGTTTCCTTTAATGGCTAACTGATAGATAGATTTAGGTCTAATTCAGACTAGTTGTCAATTGAATGTAATTTAATGTGAGTAGGTAGTTGGAGGGAAGGCTCGAGGAGCCCCTCTTTTGTAAAAATATATTTGTATCAAAAAATGATTAATTGGTTTGTGGAAGAGATATTTAGTGATTTGTAGAGGAGAGAGGAGAAGAGTTGAAGACTCTGTTGTAGTCCAACCTTGTACATAGTGTAATTAGCATTCAGTTTTTAATACAAAGAGCAACTTTTCCTGCATATGAGGTTTTGTGTGTATGTTTTATGATTTTTTTTAATGTCTTTGAATTTTTTTTGTGTGTTTATTTATGTATGCTATGAATGTTGTGAGTATGTTATATTCCCTTTGCAGGAAGTAGATAGAAATTCTCTATCTATAGATTCTGAGTAGTTTTGGGATCTTAGGCTTGTGTAAGGAGTGCACACCAGAGTAATTGAAATAATCTATGAAGCCAGTGCAAGGAGTTCACTTGAACTCTGTCTCGAGTTCATAGAAGAGAGTTCCATGTGGGCACACAAGAACAATTCATAAATCTCAGAAGGAGTAGTGCAAGGAGTGCACAATAGAGTTGTTGAACACTCTAAGAGTGAGCGCAAGGAGTGAGCCTACACTCATAGCGATGTAAAAGATTAAAAGGGAAAGTTGTCCCAGGGATACATGCCATAGTTATTGAACACTCTGAGGAAAGGTCGTGCAAAGAAGATACACCAGAGTTACTGAAAACTCTGAGGAAGGAAGCTCTACAAGGAGTGCATTGAGAAAACATAAGGAGTGCGCCAGAAAAAAAGAGTTTTAAGTTTCAAGCTCTGGAGGAAAGAGTTTGAGTACCAGGAGGGCACAATAAATATTTTAGGGAGCAAAGGGATGAGACTGTTATAAATTCGAGCAAGTTCAAGGCTCATGAGAAATAGTGCCATTGTGTATAGAGAGCCTTGAAAGGAGTGAAGAAGGGGAAGCTAGTCCAAGTTTTAGATTGTGGGAGAAGCACAAGGTGTGTGCAAAAAGAACCTATTCTCAAGTTCAAAGCTCAAGATGCGTAGTGCAATCTGAGGCCCAACAATTGGTGTCACAGAAGCAGGATCAAAGGTTGAGCCTTTGAAAAATATTGAGAAATCCTTCATTTGAAGAAAATCATGTTGACGATTAAAATCACAATGATGAACACTGCCCGAAAAATATTGCTAAGCTCTATTATCTATTTATGATAATAATAATTAACTAGTAGGTGGCCCCCCCTTCTAGACTAGAGGCGATATGATGGATGTGTTATGATTATAGGTTTGTTGTTGTTATATTGATTCCTACACAGTCTTCTACAGTTGATGATGCACTCTTGGTTTCATTCATTTTGACAACATGGTTGGTTGATGCATTGTGGTTAAATGTTGTTGATGTTCACTCACAATATAAGACAATGTTGTGGATATAAAGATTATTTTGTTTTACATGTGTTATGTTGTACACTAAACATTGATTAATGTTCTTACACATGATTTTATGCAAGGGGATAATTAAATGATATGGAAGCTTGAGCTCAAAACAAAAAGGAAAAAAAACTATGGATAATTCCTAAGGCTATGGGAAAAGGATTATATATAAACCTTGAATGTATATATAATTGTTACCAATGGGAAGTGATGAACCTAGCTATTATACTATGAATTTAGGTTAAAGAGTTATACGAAAATCACATATGGTAATCTTAACGTATGGTTATTATTAAATTTTTTATGTGTTTTGGGTGGTGCACTATACAATGGATATGACATTGAATCTATGCAATTGTGATTGTATTGAATTTAGTGGTTGATGTTATGTAAATGGTCTGGCTAGTACGTTGAATTGAATAGGGCCAGGTGAGGAAGCGATGTGAATTTACCACAGGTCACTCCAAACCACCCTCGATCCCATCACCCTAGCCATAGTTTCATTTTGGCTCTGTTGGTTGTGGAAGCTCCACGATTTCAGGTTTTGAAAGGGAAAAACACAAGCCAAATCTTCCTTGAAGCGATTTTTTGAGGTATGGCTCCTTGATTTTCATCAATGATGGACTCTCTTTATTATGAATCATTTGGTTGGCTGAGGATTGCATGAGTTCTGTGTTTTTCTTGATTTTTCAACTGGGTATCAATGTTGTGTTTTGGTGTTCTTTGTGATTCCTATGGAATGTTGGCATTCTGAAGGAAAGAAATGGGTGTTATTTCTTTATAAAGTATGTGCATTGGTTATTGATTTAAGGGAATATCATTCAACTTTGGTTTTATGATGTTTCTCTATGAAAAATGATGATAAAGGTGCAATGAGCTCTGCGTTTTATTTTTGTGGGGTTTTACGACCAGTCTGGGTATCAGTTGTTGTCTCCCATTTTTCGTCTCAGTCATTGTTTTGATTCGTTCTCCAAGTTGCAATGCAAATGTCGAAAGTGGTATTATTCTTTCTCTATTTGGTCAAGCCACAAGCTATTTCTTATTATGTTTTTTCTTCACTGTAACTATCGCTAAAATCATTTCACAGTCCAATCTTTGTATTACCCAGAATTGGAAGCCTATATATGTATCGAATGGCCACGGGTTGTGCTCTGGAATTATTTTTAGAAGTGTTTTAAGAATTTTCTCCTCTCATATCTGTTGTAGTCACTGACTGATACATTGTTAAGCCTCACTGTTGAATTTGTTTCGAAGGTTATGGACCTCTTTGGTGTTTGGAAGAGGCACAATCTCTCTATGTCTTCGAGTATTATTCCTTATCTAGACCAACCCTCATTACCTCTATACAACAAAGTTTTAAGAGACATATGCATGTGCCTCCTTTGTTAAGTTTGAATTTTTTTCTTCTACTAGGGCACTTTCAAGATTTAGGGGTTATAAGTTAAAAGACTGTGATGTTTTCAAAAGAGCATGACCCTTCGTCGTTCCAAGAATATACTTGACTACATGTGGTTGCTTCTCAGTTGTAACTTATTTTAGGAGGTAAAAGGATTATGGTCTCTCTTGTTTTTCAAAGATTAATCAAACTCTCAAGAACCCGACTAGGTTTTATTGAGCCCGAATTGCTTCTATTCCTCTTCAACCACCTTTTGGTTCTATCAAGATTTTGGGGTTACAAGTTTAATGACTAAGGTAATTATAAAGAGAGCACATGCTCTTTCACTTCAAAGACCATCTCTCGATCGAGTCTCTATGTTTCCTCTCTATGATAAAATTGTTGGAAAGGAAAAAACATATGGGTTACCTACAGTCCCTAGAAATTTGATTTTGATTGATTCATGGTTATTCCATCTATCACTGAGTTAAAACCTAGCACGAACATAATTCCATTTAAGTGTAAAAGGAACCTTTGTGTGATTTGGTTATGTTCTCTTCATGCATCATATGGAACTATCTTTTATAGAGCATTTCTTTTGAAAGGAAGTCTGGATATGTTTGATGAATATAGATCTCAGGTTCAAAGCTACATGTTTTTGGTTAAATGCTAGTGTCGAATTGAGATTGGTGTCGATTATATTGTTGAAGACTTGTGTTTATGTTTGGTTCATAAAACATGATCTTGGTTTGGTCCAGATTTAAGAAGGACCTGTGTGTGATTAAATTGGGCTCGATTATTGTTTGATGGTAGTGGATTATGTCAGTTAGTGTTGAAAATGCAATGGTTGGTGGTTAGTACTGGGTCTATTATTATTTGATTTCAATAATTGAACATTGGATATGGATAATTGGAATCACTATGCATATTATGTTTGTTTTAAAAGGAAATGGTCGGCATTAAAACATACATGACTGTGGCTCGAATGGTTATGATGTTACTATGGAATTGGAAATGATATTTTCATAGTTATTGTATAGGATGCACAAATTGATATAATTGAAGAATTATGGGAAATTAAATTGTTTTTATTAAAGACAACAAGCAATTTGTATGTAAATAAGGGACAATTAAATGATTTTGGTCTTGAAAGTGGATGCTTTTTGGATTGTAATTGGAATAGAGTTATGGATGTTGGTTGATTTAATCTATTTTATGAACAATATCCATATTATTCCCTCTCATTTTATCACTTTTTCACTCATTATAACCCCCTCACGATCCCAAATTCATTTTTACATGCCCTGTTCATTTAAATAAATTAAAACTCTGTATGGAAGTGGTAAAAGATGACACAGATATAGATGGAAACTAATATATTTTGGTATATTTTGCACAGTCAATTATTTAATGAATTATTGAGAAGTACTCATGTTCTTACTCCCTATCATGATATCTCTTCCACTTATTACAATCCCCCCAGATATCCCATGAACCATATTTCAGTCCCTGCTCATTTGGAAATTATTAAATAATTTTTATGGATTGGATTGCATGGGTCTTATGTTAATTTCTGAGCCAAAATTTGTTTCATATAAAGAGAATGTCATGTATGGTCTGTTAAGGGCTAGTTGCTAATAAATTTCTGCATACATGATGAGTTTCTTTAGTAGAGGTAGTCATGGTAGAAACAATAGAGGAAGAGGGAACTAGAACAGAGGGCCTATAAGGCCCATATTCTCAATTCATTTCGATGTCGATCCTCAGGAGTTGAACCAAATTTTTCAAGATGGGTTCTTTAATTGGATTAGGAAAGGGATAATTCAAACTAGACCAGAGAGGCCTCCCCTCCAGCCCCAAAATGTTCCTGGTATCCCTGTGCCTCCCCATGTACCTTTTCAACCATAAGTTCCCGAGAATCATGGATGGCATGATATTGTTCACCCAACAGTATCCCACCATCGTGGCTACCCCAACTTGTCATTGCCTCCTCCTCCTCCACCTGTGAACCCAAATGTTCAGATTGCCCCTGCACACTCACCTGTACAATCATCCCATGCAAGAAAATGACTCAAAACCGAGGCTCCCCATGTTCAAGACAAAGGTAAAGTTGTTGCTTCCCCCTCATCTCCTTCAAGTGAATCAATGAAGTCAGTGTCCTCCCGTATGCACTTGAGGGACAATTTCTCCAATGTTATTAGTGAGATTAAGCCTCAAGTTTCTACCCAACCTAAGGCTAATTCAAGGAAGTCCAAAGGGGACAACAATGGCAAAGAAAGAATTGCCTCTCAAAGTGGAAAATATGGAATTTGATTTATGTGTTTATAATTGATTTGTTGAGGACAATGGACTGCAAAATGTTTTGGACAACAAACCTTTTTTGGGATATTGTGGATATTTACATGTTTTGGATATAATTTGAAATATTTCTGATATTTAAATTTCAAAATGTGGAAATGATTATGGGAGCCACAAGGAGGCATGTGTTTAATTGGTTGTCTAATTTTGTTTATTTTTGTTAAGAAATAAAGGGAGTCACAAGGGGTCCCACCTACTTGATTATTATTTAATAAAAAGACCCTTAATTATTATTATTATTATTATTATTACTTCCCCTAAGCTAAAATTAGTTAAGTTTTAGTAACTTAACTAAATGA
>ML794746.1:355396-380788 GCA_009831015.1 Picea engelmannii | reverse complement strand
TTAGTTTTTGTTTAATTCTTGTTAATAGCTTTGTTGTTTTCTTTCTAACCTTTTACCATACAGCTGTCATGACTAGAAGAGCCCAACTAGGCATGTAAGCACTCACTTTTTGCTCATCAAACGACGAAAAGAGTGCAAACACACACATTTCTTGGTCCAAACAAAATTCTTGTTCTTCTTCTGCAATTCCGTTATCGGATTTTCTATCTTTGAAAAATGCTCAACGAATCATTGATAGTATCCCAATAAACCCATGAAGCTACACACTTCGAGGAAATTCGTCGGTGCAGGCCATTCCATAATAGCCTCGACCTTTGTTGGATCCACATCGATACCTTCACCGGAGATGGCATGCCCTAAGTAATGAATCTTTGATTGATAAAACGAGCATTTATAAAATTTCCCATACAATTTGTTCTCTCATAGACATTGTAGTACCAAGCACAAGTTCTCTTCATCCTCCATCGTCCGAGAGTAAATCAAAATATCGTCAATGAATACTTGGATGAACTTTTCCAAGTATTCTCGAAACACATCGTTCATCAAACTCGTAAATACCCCTGGGGAGTTCATCAGTCCAAATGATAGAACAATAAACTTGTAATGTCCAAACCTCATCTTAAAGGCGATCTTAGGGATGTCATCCTCTTTGATCCGTAACTAGTCATACCCCAATCTCAATTCAATCTTTGGAAACACTGTCACACCTTTCATCTGATCAAATAGATCATTAATCCTTGGCAACATATATTTATTCTTAATCGTTGCCTTGTTCAATTGATAGTAATCAATGCAGAGTCTCCATGACCCTTCCTTGTTTCATATGAAAATAATAGGCACACCCCATAGTTACACACTTGGATGTATAAGTCCTAAGTCCATCAACTCCTTCAGTTGCATTCTCAACTCCCGTAACTCTGGAGTCGACATACGATAAGGCATTCTTGCTATCGATTCAGTCCTCGGTTTTAGGTCTATGGTAAATTCCAACTACCTCTCCAGTGGCATCCCAGGTAAATCCTCAAGAAAGACGTCTGCAAACTCTCTCACCACTAGAAGGTGTTCTAGACCTTCCACTACTCCCTTATCATTTAATGCAAGGATCACTTAAATCTTGCACCCCTTATGCATTCTCTTCTGTAGCTGGAAGGAAGAGATGAACTATAGGGAAACTTCCTGGTTCTAACCTACAATCACGTGTCTCTTTCCCTCATCATCGACCAAGGTTAACTATTTTGTCTTACAGTTGATTATCGCCTCATGCGATTCCAACCAGTGCATACCGATCATGATGTCATAAGATCCTAAGATCGTGATGTATAGGTTGGCCCTAGTGACAAACTCTCCCAGGTTAAGGATACATATCGTAACCTTCCCACCAACCTTCTATTTGGATCCAGAAGCCATTTCTACAAAGCTAAACTCATCTTGTTCGACTACCTTTACCTTAATTCATTTTAGTGATGCCCCAGAAATGAAATGCTCTGTAGAACCTGGATCTATCAAAATAATAAGGGTATGGTCAGCGATGGTACCTTACGTCTCGAGCATATTCGACTGGTGCTCTATCCGGTGGTTATTCATCACTGCATGAATCCAATGGGCCTTGCCCAAATCTCCCATGGTAGTGGATCTAACTGATCTAGATGCTCTGATCCTCTCCACTGGGCAGTCACACTGGTAATGTGGTTCCCCACATGTCCAACACTCTTTCTTTGGTCTAGTACTCCTAGTACCCGAAGTGGAAGCTGACGGCCCACTGACCCGAAATCCTGGTCTTTTTTGCTGAACAGGCCTAAACTGATGGTGTTGCGGTTGACGCTGCTGGTGGTGCTATGGTACTCAATAAGGAGTGAGTTTTTGAGACATTGGTCATCAAGTTGAAGTGAAAGTGGATCCTCTATAGAAGCCAGGATATCCTAGTGAATGTCTAACGTTTGTCTGATGTTGCTATGCACCAGATGACACCTACCCCACTGGTCTCGCTAGATTCCTTCTCTGAACCCCGCTAATAAGTGCCTCCTCTATTACGAGGGTATTCTGGAAAACCTCATGCAAGCTTTTAGGTATCTGAATCCTAATCTTTGAACAAATGTTGACATTAAGGCAAAACAAGAACTTATTGACCTTAAGTTTCTTGGTATTTAGGTGCAGAGCATACCAAAGCAGCTCCATAAAATGTGCCTCGTACTCAGGCACCATACTGTTAGGTGGAAATATTGTCGTTTAATTCTGTTGTAGTATTTTCCCAACCATTTAATTTGTCAATCCGAGGTTTGTAGGCTTACAAAGCACACACACTGTATATGCAGGACTGAAGTAGAAGTAATCTAATCTAAATTGCTGAAATGAAACTAATCTAGGAAACATTAATCTAGGAAAGCAGGAAATTGCATAAAGGAAAAGCAATACAACATGTGAAGAGTTAACAACAAATAACATATGTGAGCTCACACAATAAAGCTATCTTGAATTACATAACAGTAATCAGATGACAATCATGAAAGCATAACAATGAAAGAATATGAATCAAAGCTAAGAATCCCTTTCTCTTTTGAATCCTAATGACTACTCTGATTCTAATCACATCCTAATTGAATTATCTAATTGAATCCTCATGAAGAGAGAGCACTCTCTTTTATACATGAGAGCCTTGAAGACAGGATAACCATCTCATTATTACAGATCCACTATTCTCTCAACCTATTTTCCATTATTACAAAATATAATCCCTTTAAATCCTCACACATATCTCTCATATATCTTAGATAAGATATTCCAACCAAATCTCCATGATCTTCTCCTTTGGAATGGTCTTGAATTATCTTCTCAAATATTGAAATGGTGGAGGAAATATTCAAGAAGTCCTTTGAATTAATCCTTCACATATTCCTACACATTACAAAGCTCACACATATTTGAGATATATATGAAAACATGTTGATTTTCTAACGTTTAATCATAAATTCCTTTTAAATACTAAAATGAATAAAGTGGATAACAATAAGGTGAAACCCAAGTATATTTATGGAAATGATATCATGAAAGGTTAATGGGGAGATGAAATGTGAAGAAGGATGACGGAAAAGGTGGATGAGAATAGGACATTTCTAAGCCCCAACATACCCCCCAACTTAACTTGTTGCATGTCCTCATGCAACCATGCATGGATCTTCTGAAGAAATTTTGGCATCTGAATGTTGGCTTTGAGTGATGATAATAAATGTTTCCTAGGATGGGATTTACATGAGTAACAACTGCCATTTTCTTATGGTTGGTTCTTGTGTGACAACCATGAATATAAAGAATGTTGGTTCTTGTGTTAACAACATTCATTTCGTTACTTGTTCTCTTGTTGTTATGATAATAATTTACCCATATTTTTAGTTTCCAGTAACAGCTGATAGTTTCTTATGGTTGGTTCTTGTGTGACAACCATGAATATAAAGAATGTTGGTTCTTGTGTTAACAACATTCATTTCGTTATTTGTTCTCTTGTTGTTATGATAATAATTTGTCCATATTTTTACTAGAAAATGTATGCTATCAATGTGCATAAGGAAAACATCACTGAGTATAAGAAAGCCCTTTTTTGTTTTTGTTTTTATATCTGTGTGAATCATGCCAATATGTATATCAGTGCTTATGAAGTAAAGTGCAACAGAGTATCGTTGGAAAAGAAATGTTGGAAAAGAAATGTTCGTAACTAGTAAATAAGATGAAAAAATGGAATGATGGTCGTGGAAAAATGGAGTGATGATAGTGAATAAAGTCTAGTACCCCCCAACTTAACTTGTTGCATGTCCTCATGCAATGTAGCATAAGTCATAGAAGTGAAAAAGGAAAGGGAACTGAATGAGGGAATTTTCCAAATTATTCATTGCTAGCAGTTCAGGAATTACATGATTAAAGTTTAGAAAATAACATACCTCCACTTACCCAAAATGTTAATGAACTATGCAATAGGAATATGGCTGATGCGGCTATTAGATAATGGAATGATGTCACTGTTGCAGGATCATATGGAAAGTGACTATTGTTGTAGCTGCGACTGTTGTCTGCTGGATCAGAGAATGTGAAGTGGAGGAAGTTGAACTGCTGTTGAATGAATCATGGAAACGAGAAAGTGTGACAGTGGAATCGTGGTAGTATCAGATAGCGGTAGTCATGTTGTTGTAACTGCTGATAGAGTCATGAAAAGTGTATAGTCTTCACCCACTGCGAAACCTGATGGTACAATTCTAATCATGCGAATGAATGTGTCGATTTCGAGCATGAAAAGAAGTCATTGGATTACCGACCAATGATGAACGTCGTTAACCAATGTGAGGCAACTCACCATTGATGTCAATGAGTGCCAAGGTACCTGAGTACATCTAGCGAAGTGCAAATGAATGAGCTGATGTCGAGCCACTTGCAAGATCTGACGATCAAGGGACATTGATGTATTCCCATGATTTTCAGCGAGAGAACTTGACATTAAGGCATGCAAGCCTCTAGGTACTCAAAAATGGACTCTAGTCTATATCTCAGATAAGGTGTTGAGGTCGATGGGGCAAGACTTGTTGAAAGGTGGGCCTTAAGGAATCCCACATCAGTCAACACGAGTTCGGATAAAAAGAGTGGTAGGACTATAAATGAAAAGATCTCACGGTCAAGCAGTGTGGATTAGAAGGGCATGGAAAACAAGGCAATGTAATCATGGAAAGGGGACTGAATGGTTTTATTCGTAAGGCAAACTGGAAAGGAAAAAGAAGGAAAAAATGAACTAAAAAAGGGTAAAGGAATGTATGTAACTCAAAAAAGTAGGCGTGTTAAAGCATAAAGGTTAAGGCAATGGAAGATGGCTTCAACACAGGGATGACCAATTTTCTTTGAATGAGTAATGCGAGGCAAGATGTCATAATGCAAAATGGTGTTTTTGGGAATGTGTGTTGTGTAACAGCAAACATCAGGATGCGTAAAAAAATTCTGTGTGACAGCAAGCGTTTATGATGTTTATGATGAGTAACAGTGCCTTCAAGCGGTCTATCAAAGCATGTTTATCAAAAGTTGTGTGATTCTTGAAAAGCACCGTAGCAGTAGAAGAAATCACCTTCAAACCTAAAAAAAATGTGAGTACTAATCCCGCAAGAAGACGTGTGAGAAGTTCGAAAAAGAAAACATAACATGTAGGAAGAAATATGAATGCGGCAAAGGAAAAATAAAATGTGTGTTTGTACCTATTGCCTGTGCGCTTGGGTTCATTATTGACTGCTTTGTGAAGTGACTCAAGAAAACGAATCAACGTTAAGCGTAAAAACATATTTTGATTATCATTTTCAGGAAATAGATGTCCATCTGCAATTTTTGACAATGTTTGTTTGTTTGTTTTTTTATAATGTTTTTCGTTATTTTTATAGTTTTATAATTTTTGTGTTTGTTTTTCTCTCCATAGAAACAAACGAAATCATGATTTTACATTTGTATATTTTTATTTTTATAACACACCCGAAATAAAAGGAAATGGCAAAAACACTCAAAATTAAGATTATGAGCTACATCCCTGGTCATTCGTTGTCGAATCATAATAGAAACATGTTGCCTGCAAAACACATCAATCAAAGATACCAAGAGCATAAATATATCATGAAAATTGTTTCATCCTTCCTTGGTTGTTCCATTCTGTCATGGCTCAAGCCTTCCAACCGTAATTAATTGCACCAAATCTGCAAATCAGGCTCATGTACATCATCAAATATTGAATCTTTTTAGAGCATACAATTCTCTGCAACAAATAACAACCTGTAAGAAAATACAAACATCGATACAAATAAAGAAACATGCTTCATGCAAGAACACATCGATCATGGATGTCGAGAGTAAATAAAGACATCAAACCAAATGCAGATGCTGCAAACCATTCTGGTACAACAGTTGGTTCTGATTGCAATGATTTGTTAGGTACAACCAACTCCATAATTGAACATCCAAGTTCCATCAAAGTCAAAACACCCAGGCCTCCGTTGGAAAACCGGCCATCCCCAAAATATGGCTCTATCACGTTCAGAAAAACAAAAACTTCTCTCAAACCAAGAAAAAATTTTAAAAACCACTTGTTATTCAACTAAATAAGACCATTTTGCACAAAACCCGTGTCCCAGATTTTTGAAATTCGTCATTGTTTGCTCGCAAAATGCACCCAAAGTTGTCTGTCTGTAAATGGACATTAATTGACGAAATTTTTTAGATCAAGAGTTTCTCATTACATATGTGAGTTGGTTCTAAAGATAATGATGGAGATCCTGACTAGAATAAACTATTGTTGCGTCCCTGTCCAAATTATAAATCATCAAAACTTCTATCAATGGATTTCACGAACGAATCAACCAATTGATTAATCTTAGCTACATATTAATGCTTATTTTCAGCTATTCATTATAACGGTTTTACGTTCTTGTAGTGTGCAGTGAATAGGCATGATCTGGTTGCTTCAGGATCTGGACTGATTGAACATGCATAATCTATGACGCAGTTCGATACGATACCACTGAATTCCATCTCTCCCAGATGCCACATCAACAAACAACCGATTAATCTCAAATCTGAAAGCATATACGATCATCGTGAAGCGTGATTGGAGGGACACGTACTGGTTGTTTATTAATACAAAGTTTCCAATAATAGACAACCCAACTAATCATCCTTTTTTTTAAGCAATTGGTTTTGATTCGATTTGAAAGAATTTGTGGACTATCGGTAACTAAACTACGGAGATATAGGCAGTGGAAATTGGCCCATATTTCTCCATTAACAACATAGTCCAATTATAGATATGAATCCCGAATCAAATTCTAAAATTATCTAGAGAAATTTCAAGATTTCCTATTATTGAAAAGAAACAAACAGAATTCAAGCTTGAATGTTGATTTATTGGAGATGAGAAGGTGGAGCAGTAAACCATTGAATTCATTTTATTGCTACGTGGATGCGAGATAAGACTAATGACATGATTGATTCATTTGTTTGTTTTGTAGGTTGTAATTCAAGGGATTTTGCAGCAACTCAAACCAAGATATGCAAATTTATTCAATCTTTGTTACAGCAAAAACGTCACTGTTTCAACAAGTAAAATTCACTATATCAGCATGAAAAATTTTGCTGTAACAACATGAAAATTTTTCGCTGTAACAGGTTGTTGTGATAGCATGTAAAATTTCACTATAACAGTGACTGTCTCAGCATGTAAAAATTTCACTGCTTCAGCATAGAAAAATTTCACTCAAACAACATGTAGAATTTCACTGTTTCAGCGACTGTCTTAGCATGTAAAAATTTCATTGTTGCAAAATGTAAAAAAAAATTCACTATTTCAGCATGCTATAACAGTATGTCAAAATTTCACTGTTTCAACATGTTGTAATAGCATGTAAAAATTTCACTGTTTCAACATGCTGTAACAGCATGTAAAAATTTCACTGTTTCAGCATGCTGTAACAGCTTTTAAAATTTAGTTTTGCTTTATTCGTCTAAATTTTTTTATTTTTATTTTTATTGTATTTATTTGCAGGTCAAAGGATGCACGGAAAAAAAATAAAAATAAAAAAACATTCATTCTTGAAATCAATTTAGGCATCCTGTTTTCGGATCCTCGCAATCGCACGAAGTGCGGAGGAGAGAATACTTATAAAAATTAGAGCAAAAATGTTATTTTATTCATTAGCCTACCTACTCTATGCTAATTAGAATTAAAAATTAGTTACGTGTAATTAAATTTCCAGTGTAGCCACCCACGTCGCAGTAACAACAATATGTTCAGTGGCAATTTCTTGAATGAAAAGTGAAAATATATGAAAGTGAATGAATCTAGTTGTTGTAACGACAAACTAACTAAGTAAAAACAAAAAGACTGATCTAATTGAGTAGTTACCTGGAACCATTGTTCAATAAGGCTTTCGTAGGCGCAATTTTCCTCACTCAGATCATGCTGTAACTCCTCTTCATCTTCCTTGATCTCCTGTTCAAATGATTGTTCATCATCGGATATGCAAGATCCTTCAGATATTGAATCTTCAATTGTTTCTGGAGGAGTATTTGAATCTTTGATCCTTGTCAAGATCTCCCCTTCCAAGGAAGAGGAGATCTTGACGTCTGCTAGGATCTGAGTGAGTAGTTCCAAGCTAACGCTCACTATTAAATCATGTTAAAAAGAAGGATTCTTACAACACCCAAATAAAAAATGAAAAACTTAAAAAAAAAAACACTCTTGCTAAAACATAAAAAAAAAAATTACTCTTCACAGTTTCGGAAACTAAAACGTTCTTGATTGTTGGTCAGGGAGAACATGAGCAGTCTCCATTCAAGTAGCTGTTAAGACCCCTAGAACCAACACATGTAGATCACACTTGCAAAAATTTAAACTAATCTTGTGGAAATTGAAATTTATACCCTAATTACGCTTGCAGGAGTTGAAATTCACACTCTAGAGCTGGCAGGGAGAACATGAGGAGTCTCCACTCAAGTAGCTACTATGACCCCTTACCAACACATGCAGGAATTGGAATTTACACTACCTTACATGTCCTTACCCGTATGTCACCTCGGAGTTAGGATCATGTCTAATCACACTTGCATAAATTGGAATGAAAATGAAACTAATACCTCAATCCATCATGCTTCCCCAACAACGGTGCCAAAATGTTAGGTGAAAATATTGTCATTTAATTATGTTCTAGTATTTTCCCAACCATTTAATTTGTCAATCTGAGGTCTGTAGGCTTACGAAGCACACACACTATATATGCAAGACTGAAGTAGAAGTAATCTAATCTAAATTGCTGAAATGAAACTAATCTAGGAAAGCAGGAAACATTAATCTAGGAAAGCAGGAAATTGCATAAAGGAAAAGCAATACAACATGTGAAGAGTTAATGACAAATAACATATGTGATCTCACACAATAAATCTATCTTGAATTACATAACAATAATCAAATGAAAATCATGAAAGCATAACAATGAAAGAATATGAATCAAAGCTAAGAATCCCTTTCTCTTTTGGATCCTAATGACTACTCTGATTCTAATCACATCTTAATTGAAGATAAGATAACCATCTCATTATTACAGATCCACTATTCTCTCAACCTATTTTCCATTATTACAAAATATAATCCCTTTAAATCCTCACACATATCTCTCATATATCTTAGATAAGATATTCCAACCAAATCTCCATGATCTTCTCCTTTGGAATGGTCTTGAATTATCTTCTCAAATATTGAAATGGTGGAGGAAGTATTCGAGAAGTCCTTTGAATTAATACTTCACATATTCCTACACATTACAAAGCTCAGACATATTTGAGATATATATGAAAACATGTTGATTTTCTAACATTTAATCACAAATTCCTTTTAAATACTAAAATGAATAAAGTGGATAACAATAAGGTGAAACCCAGGTGTATTTATGGAAATGATATCATGAAAGGATAATGGAGCGATGAAATGTGAAGAAGGATGACAGGAAAGGTGGATGAGAATAGGACATTTCTGAGCCCCAACACATACGACCACCCTATCTCAAGGCGTTGAAATCGTTGAGTTGATGCTCAATGAATTCCTCTGACAGATACCTTTCTCGAAACCATTCCTCGAACAAATCTCATGATAGTCTTCGATGACCATGTTCAACTACAGCAGGAGCATCTTCCACCATAGAACAGCACTCCCCTTCAGTTGAAATACCTCCATGCAGACCTTCATGTTGGAGGTATAGTCACTAAGTGAAAATCACATTACCATATTCTCTAACCATGCCTTGGCGGCTATGCCGTCCGGGGCACCAAAGAACTCAGGCAATTTGACCTTCTTGAGTTCGCAGTGAATACTACCAGTACCAACCGTAGTGCGCAGTGGACCCTCAGGGGGTGCCAGAGCCCTGGACTTATCTCTATCCAAACAGCTGATTAGTGCCTCAGACATCCATTGAAAAGACCTCATCAGCCCAACCATATCACCCACAGATATATGTTCCTTCCCGACAACATGTTCGTCTCCCTAGGGGTTAGACCCCTCAAGTGTGGATGCTAATGGAGGTGTAACGCCTCCTCCCCTAGCACCTCGTCGTCTGCCTCCATAGATTCCTCTAACCATGATTACCTGCACGAATACAAATTAGTTTAATTAACAACATTACAATCAAATATCTAATCAACCGAAGTCGTAGTGATCCCATGTTGCAGGTCGAACCATCTTTGATACCATATGTAAAGACCCATCTTCGCTATGACTACATGCGACGCAATGCAAAAGGAAGATTTTTTTTTTTAAGCAAGAAGCCAACAATGACAACAATTGATAAACCCAACTTGACGATGAAAACAATGCACGCAAATTAGGAAATAGAACACAATAACCAAGCATACAGGCACATCATGCAACTGGATGAAACATGTGATAATCAAAAGACAGATAAAAATGGCTACCTACCTGACACAAGCAAGACAACGCCTACAAGCTAAATGACAACATCAACAACCCGACACATCGAATTCGACAACTAGTAACTAGAAACCTCTACAGCGCGCAATAACAAACGCATTAAGGTGTTACAGAACCAAGTACCAACATCAATTACAATAAACAATACACCCTCACTGGGAAGCACAAGACTACAACCAGGCTACCATTCGGATCTATCCATTAGGGCGTGCAAATATCCCCTCATCTGGAATCATGTCGTCACAAGGCGATAGGTGTGTCAGTAAACATGGTGCAACATAACATATCTAGACCTTAAACCCAAGCTAAATCCAACGCGCTAGGAGACCAAATTGGTTGTTAAAAATAAATGAATACTACCCAAGCACCCAATCAGCAAGTCAACAAGACGCAAGGGAAATTTGACTACTATATCAATCATACATTACATTATATTCCAAAACAAGCCTACATCAACATGGTTAATGGCGCGAAAGAAAGCTAATCTTTAACCCATCATACGTCACATTAATTTCCTGAATCCACATAAGTCATGCATTCCTTAAAATAATGTTTCTTTACCGTTTATGGAATAACTACTTGTTTTTTTGCATTGAAAAAGAGAATTAATATATGCACTTAACATAATCAATACTAATACTAGTGTAATGAGGAATGTAATGATGAATTACACCATGTTCACATAGTAGGAATTATATTATCTTATAGGTACTAGTTATTCCATGGTGATGCTTGACTACATCAATCCTTGCACATTAAAAATAATTATATTCAAACAAATAGTTCACTAAATAATCTATCTATGAAACATGCCTTTTAAAACTTAATTCAGTATCTTTTAAAACTGAAACAAATATATCATTGTCTTTTAAAACTGAAACAAATATAATTTGTTGTCCTTTAACAAGTCTATTGATTGAAAACAATATAAAAACGTTGTCTACCATATTCGTTGTCTATCAAATTCACATAAAAAAAAAAACGCTATCTATCATTACACTATCTATAAAAACTATGTCTATCATATTCACATATATAAAAATGTTGTCTATTGAAAATGTTGTCTATCATATTAACATATATAAAAACTATTCCAATCATATTCACATATGTAAAAACATTGTCTATTAACAACGTTGTGTTTAGAGCATGTATAAATTGCTGCCAGACGTATGCATAGATTCGTTGTATAAAATTGTTGTGTTTAGAGGAAAGAGAACATAGTTGTATAAAATCGTGTTGTATAAAATTGTGTTGTATAAAATCGCTATATAGAATCGTTGTGTATAAATTCGCTATCCATTAATGTTATTATATTACTGTATCCAATCCATTTTTGAAATCTCTATTTAATAATGATTCACTATCTAAAAATATGATATATATCTCTATCCATATATAGCTATCCATTATTATATCGCTATCTATTAAATACATAATATTGTTGTCTAAAAATATATGATAATGTTGTCTAATAAATGGAAATCACAGAGTTTATTTCTAAGTTTGTTCAAGTGCAGGGATAAACTGAACGCATAGATAAATTAATGCAGAGATTAAACATTCAACAAAAATTCATATAATCAAGCCCCAAATTGTTGAATGGGTATAGTGTAAATAGCTGAGATAAACAGGGTGAAATCGTTGGGTCAATACTAGGTAAATTGCCCAGAAAATCATAGGGTAAATGCTGTGTAAAATGCCAAGAGAATTTTGGTGTAAATGCTGGGCAATATGCCAAGAAAATCGTGGTGTGAGTGTTGTGATTTATCAATCAAAATCGCAGAGGTTTACCATTCAAGCCCAAAGATTTATCATTCCAGAAAATGCAGAGATTTACCAAAGTTTAATCAATTAAAAATGCAGAGTATAATCGTAGTTTAATCAATCAAGACACAAAGAATCAACACAACGCTGAGAATCAACACATAGAAACAACGATGGTGGATTGGAGAGAATAAATGCCCAGGTGAGAATTCCTTGTTGGGAAGAGAATGATCCTATAGTTATTATCTATGCATGGGAAAGTAGGAGATTTAAATATAAGTCTTTAAACACCGAAGTGACAACCGTCGACTTGGCTCTTGGACACCTGCTCAGGAACATACTAATAACTTAAAGGATCACAAAACAGTGGATAAAAACACAATCTACATCCAGATCTTCTCAATGGAGAAGAAAATAATAAAATAAAAGTGCGATCAAGGAATAAAGAAAATGCAGGCAGGAGATACAAGAACGCAGGCAGGGTTTTGAGTATGGGGCTCATTCTGGCCACTCGCAAAGAGACAATAACTCTTAAATAAAGGATACAGTGGATAGCAATGGTCATTACTGAATAAATCAAGGGAAAAGCGGGTTACAATTACCGTAGGTAATCATGTGCAAGAAATCTCATGGAAATGAAATCATCAACCAGGTACAGAAAAATAAACATGTGTAAATTAAATTTCATTGCAAGTAACAACTTTAACATCCGTACCTTATCCAAATGAGAATGCTCCGAAGTCATTGTCCCACGTGTACTCTATTCATCTTCGGTTTTCCAACCGATGTGACCTCACCGATACCTCCCAGTGAACACTAGGGGTCCTCTTATTCCCCCTGAGCCCCCCGAGTCACAAAGGGGCCACGCACACAATACCAAAGAATACTATCACCTAACTCACCTCGCAAGGTTGAGCTACCACTTGTTACCCGAGCTGGGTATCCCAACTCCCATAAGAGAAAGTTCAGTCAAGATAAAATTTCAGCAGCGTAACATTACGCAAGCCAAATGATGATCCATACTCCTCCTTTGCCATCTCTTTTATAGATTTTTTTAGTAATCAGTTTCCCAATTTATCATTAATTTTTTTTTTCATTTAATTAATTTCTAAAAACTTCCCCTGTACACATGTCGTCTGATCCCCTAGTTGCACTAGACAATCAGTTTTATTAATTAATTAAATATTCATATTTCCCTCACCCACCAAGAGAATTCCTAAAAATTCTTCTCGGTGTCACAATATTCCCTTAAAATTATTAAATGACTTACGCCTTACTTAATTCCTAGCTGAGTTCATAAATAGAAAGTTCAAAATGCTAGATTCCTTACTAAGTTAGACATTCAACTTTTTCTTTAAGTTTCCCCTTTTTCTATGTTTCACTTTTTCTTTAAGTTTCCTTTTATTTTAAGTTTCCCCTTTTTATAACTAATTTCAGAATCAGTAGTTTAGATAAACAACCATTTACTCTTTTTATGAATTTAATCCTCCATTATATTTTTTTATTTATTTTTTACTTTAATAATTAAAGTTTGAATTTCTCTTATTAGTTATAAAAGAACCTTTAGTGAATTGAAATTTTATAAAAATAATCTTAGTGAATTAAAATTTTATAAAAGAACCTTAGTGAATTAAAATTTTATGCAAAGAACCTTCGTGAATTAAAATTTTACAAAAACAACCTTAGGGAATTAAAATTTCCATTTTAATTCGGTTATACATCTAATTAGTTTTTTTTTTTTTTTTGTTCTAAGGTTCTACTCAGACCTAGGTTTATAATTCACTAGGATTAGTGATAGTTCTTAAGGAAAAAAATAGTCATTAAACTTTTCTTATCACATCATTCATTTTAAGCCAAACTAGGTTTATTCACTTACCAGTTAAAATTGTGATGTTCCCTTCAAGACGCACTACGTGCTCCAAGGGTGCCACTCACCTCTTTCTGTTTTCCTTGTGCGACGTGCCCTTCACGATGCACTACGTGATCCAAGGGTACAACTTGCATCTTTCTGTTTTCCTTGCGCGACATTCCCTTCAAGACGTAGTATGTGATCCAAGGCTGCCACTCACCTCTTGGATGAATTTGGGAGATGTCAAACTCCTGGAGTCAATACTCCGCGAGGTGGTCTTGTGGGAGACTAAGGGACTCTAAGGAATAAGGCCCCTGCCTTATTGCGCATCCCTTAGAATCATTGTGAGTGACTGTCACAGTCTTCCTTCATGACATCATGGGTCTTATCGAACTAGGTAATCGTTAACCTACAATTTGAGCCATGACAGGAGTTCTAGTAGGTTGTGGCAGGGTTGTTGCCACACCTCTCCCTCAATGTCTTTGGTTGTCATGCGTGACCCCTCTACTCCAAATCTGAGTCTGGTCGGCAAGATGTCGTCATCCCGCATCCATCAACGAATCATGTCAGCAATAATAATCAATCATCATAACATATAATCATATGTACATATGTCACATAAAAAACATTCAAACTCAACAGTACACTCCCTGACTCAATCCAGAGTCCAAGGGGTTTCATCGATGCCTCTGCATCCTCAGTGTCCAAAGTCCTGCACACTCAGGAGAACCCAGTCAATAGCACTTGTCTACATAAATAAAACAAAATAACATATCATAAAATACATATTATCTCATAATAATAATCAAAACAACCAATAGTATAATAACCCGGATCACTTGCATGCAAGTGCCCTCAAATAATAAGTTCGCTCATTGCGCGCAAGAGCGAGATGTTACAGTAGGGTAAACCACTGCGCATTTTTTTAGTTGTTTCCATGATATTCTTGATATGATATTCATCCATCATGATTGGGTCCAAGGCCTACTCCTTCTTTCCTTTATCCATCTCTTCTTCCATTTCTCCATCACTTGTCAGTGCTTCCCCCCTTCCCCCTTGCATGCAGGGAAGTTTAGTTGTCTGAGTCCATAGTCATTGCACCTTTGTTATATAGTAAGATATTTATGGAAGTATATAGCGATCGAATATACCTTCCTCACGGTCCTCTTAGAAACTATTTCTTTGTTGCGTTGTAAGACTTTCGAGTGTCTACTGCAAATTCTATGATAAATCCTGCAATAATATTGTCTAACTAAAAATCCACTATGCGCGTGAACTTGTTATCAACTTCTGTGCAATCTCCAAAGGATTCGACTCTAACTATTTGATCCGATTTTTCACATGGTTATCTTTCAGCATCAATATCCACTCTTGCAACACATGTGGGAAGTCATAGAAAAATACTTCATGCAAGTCTCTAAATACATACCTGTCCAGATATTTGCATGGTGTTATGTTAGTATTTTTGTTGTCTTTCTAGGCAAAGTCCAACTCCCTTGTTTTCAACCAATTTTCAATCTCCACCTTTGTTGGATTCCACAGTATGAACATTCCTTTTTATAGATTCATTCTCTTCACGATTCTTTCACGGGTCCCATTCACTCGATCCCATGCAGTTCTGATTGACAACATAACCATTTGTTGGTTTATCTCTCTCTTCCTACCTCTTGGGCTGACCCGGGATCATATCTGAACAATATTCCAACAAATCCCTCTAAAAATATCATCCCTCTTGGTAACCCATAAGGAAACACAACACATAGGGTGTAGTGCACAGTCTCACATGAGATAGTTCTATGGGTGAATGCAATTCTCAACTGCGTGTAGTCTAGGAATGATTGGGGATCTGGGATTGTACTTTTTCACCTTAATTTATCGATTGTCCATCTATATTAAACACTCTTTCATTATTTATTCATGCACGTAAATTAATATATCTAACTATCTCATCAATACATTCATCTAATATTTAACCATTAAAAACATATACATAAACCATCAGCAATTCACATAACACATGATCTACCATGGCTCACCCCCTCCTGGGATACGTCCAAAAAGATTTGGCAACTTAGGCTATTTTAATATGGTTCTGTAATATATAGCACCTTGCAAACTATAGTCTCTAATCTTACAATCTCACAGGCTCCATGATCCTTGTGAGGCTGACTAGATCGCACCAGGCTCCTTAGCCTACGATCTAATCCTTGGGATCAATTTGCCTGACTCTCCAACAACTCAACAACTTACAAAAAGATAACAGATCTTACAATATTTATCCTAACTACATAAAATAGTCTTATCTTACATGTTATCCCCCTCACCTAGACCTCCTAGGTACTTATACTTATTCTTGGCATATCAGCCATTACAGTGTCTTACAAAAACCCTAACCCTAATGAGGTTAGGTTTTCCTATTGTTGGGATCTAAAGATGTCTAAAAATAGCCTTAGTTTAACATTAATTTATCAACCTGAGGATTCGTCTTTTATCTCAAAGAATATCTCGTAGAGGCTAAAATCATGTAGTGAAAGAAAATCGGAGTTTATCAACAATCAAGTTCCTCAAACATTCATTAAATATTCTAGGAATTGAAATCTAAAGTTGTGCAATGGAAAGGAACTAATTAATCTATTGAATTCATTTTAAGAGCAGTAATGGAATCTAGATAAAGACTTGTAGAAATGACTATTATTATGAATCAAATTGATGGAAATAAAAAGGCGAATTACTGTATCTATGGAAAGAAACAGAGACTGTAATCTAGTTCAAAAGAGACAACAATTGTATTTCTATTGAAAGGAACAACAACTATATTCTAACGGAAAGGAACAACAAATGTAAACTAAGTAAAAGGAACAACAAATGTAAACTAAGTGAAAGGAACAACAAATGTAAACTAAGTGAAGGGAACAACAAACGTGAACTTATGAGGAACCATCATGCATCAAATCTCAGTAATAGGAATTGGAACAACAATCATCTAATGCTTCAGGGAATATCTATCTCGTGCAATTGACATGAAATCATCAACACACTTATGCATTCATTTAACTACTGTAAAAGAGAATCGAAACAGAAAACATAAATTGAATTGATACAATTACAGGTCGAACAATAGCTCCTTAAGACTGGGCCCTTGGTCCTTAGAAGCACTGCTATTTGAAATTCAGTATATAGAAATGGTAAAATTGCTCGAAGCTTCTATTGATTTCATAGCTGGTACAACATTTTACAAAAACTACTAATGCATAGCAATTCTAAGTTCAAAGTTCTTGGGTGCAATTCTTCTACCACTTTTCAAGATCTATTTACCCCTTATATATTACAATAATCTGGGTAAATTAAGTTATCCTGAGGATCAAGAGATCCTCAGGATTGCTTTACTATTACAATATAAGAAACTCGATCATCTTCAAAACTGCCTTGCGCCATAAAGTATTGAACCTCCAATAACTTGCGCATCTTCAAGATTTCCTTTGCTATCTTGGGTTTGACAATATTTAACCAATCCTGTAATAAAACCAGACAATTCCAATCATATTTAGGATCTATGTAATCTAACTTCAACAATAACACTAAAGAGTATATTATTCATTTTCTATTCTATTTTCTCCTAAATAATCGAAAACTCAATCAAGATGATATCATGAAATGTGGGAAAAAGGAAGATATTTATACCTTTTTCATAACCTAACATACCCCCCAGCTTACCTTCTTGCATGTCCTCATGCAAGCTAAGATTTTACATGTAAAGTAGTAATGCTGTAAGGTGGAAAGGTTGGTTCACCAGGCCTTCTTAACCCATTGCTTCTTTTGAGTTCTCCAAAAGCAACATCCTCCCTTTTCTTGTTAATTTGATAATCTTTTTGGTAACTTTCTGGAGGGAACTAGATGATAGGGGGATTATATATGCACCCAATCCAAGAAGGCCATTCCTCTTGGAGAAATCTAGAATACCTCTCTATTCTTTAGGTAGATGCAGAGAAATTCATGTACCCAAAGGGTTCCCTACTCTTTACTTCACTGGAAGATGCATCCCATCTCAGTTTAGAAGCAACAAGAGCTTCCTCCTTAAGCTCCCTAAAACGACTAATACCTGAATGTATAACATGTAGATGGATAGGGGCTAAGGAGTCTACCACCCCCCCCCCTCTTTTCATAAAGGTTTTATGTCGCATAATGGCTAGAAAGGACTTTGGAGGTTCTCCCCTAACCTAGAGATCTAGCCCAACTTCCCTCTTTAGGAAGGTTTTATGATCTTTACCCCATTTGACTTGGTTCTGAGTAAATGACAGAAATGCTTGAAACTGTATGTCACCTATGAATGGGCCAGGGTTATCTTCCCTTTTTTCATCCAGAATGAAATTATGAAAGTACAATTCACACAAAAAGTATTGTACATTTTTGTCCTGCTCTCTAAAACATGAAATAAACTTAGGTATAGTGGCAAATGAAATAGGTTTTCCTGCTCTGATGGCCTTCACTCTTAATAAAAGATATCGTTCCAGCAATAATAAAGTGTAATTGGTGGCAGGGACTCTGCAATTAATAACATCAGAGTAGACATCACAGATTTCTTTGATTTGCTCCAAAGCTTTTTCTAATTGGGTTTGCACCTTTTTTATCTTCCCTTGGGCTCTGCATCATAGTTCTCACTATCTATTGTTGTCATGTCCTTCAGTTGTTTAACAATATTTTGATATTCATCCCTAGTGACCATCTCATCTTGGTGTTGAGCCAATGCTCGCTGGGCGTGTCCCAACTCTGCCTTTATTTTATCAATGGTGACACCCTGTGCTTGAGATTGGGATGCTTGGTATTCTTCCATAGAGCCCATATCTTCCCTGGATTGAATTAATGCTTGTTGGACCTATGTAAGCTCTACTTCCAGTCTGTCCACAATAGCACTCTATTTCTGGGATTGGAGTGCTTGGTGCTTTGCGATAGTTAGTAATTCATTTCTGTTTTGAACCAGGGTTTGTTGAGATTGCATCAATTATTCCTACAATCTCTTGATGGTAGCATTCTGCTCAAGGAGTTGAGCTATTTCCTCTAATATGGGGGTGTCTGTCTATATCCCTACAGAATTTGTACTGACTACTTCTTTAGGAAGAGGGTTTCTTCCTTGCACTCTGGCCCTTTTGTTCTTCTTTCTTCTGTGGGCCTTATCTGCATGTTCTAGATGTTTCCTCAATTCCTTAATAATTTCCTTGAGTTTAACCACCTTTTGCTTTAATACTTCAGCCTTCTTAGCCTTTTTCTTCAACAGTTTGTTTTCATTTTTTAACTTTCTAATTTTCTTATGGATCTTGGTTGATTTTTGTTTATGAGAGGTCTCAAGGTCTTGTTCATTCTGGCCAGCAGATGGTTGTTCCTCTGTTCCTTCCAAATGTTATGTTTGTCTAAGAGGGATTATTGTTTCAAAATGAGTTTCTTCCTGTGCTCTATCCTCAGGAAAAGACATTTCAATATCAGGAAAATCTTCAACTAGTTTTGAAGAGGAGGCTTGTTCTGGGCATTTTTCTAGATTATTTGTGCCTCTGTCAATTGAGGTTCCCAAGCTTCCCAAAACCTAGGCTATTTCTACCTCATAGCTCTTCATAAATTGTTCTGTCAGATGCTCTAATGTCGGTTGGGTGTCTTCCTGATCATTCCTTTGTGAGGAATGTTCTACTTGCCCAATTTCTTGAGCATTCTCGCATGGAGACTGTTCTGTAGAATTCTAAAGTTCTTCAGGTTGTTTTGTTGTACCCTGAATTGTTTCAGTTGTTTCCTGAATTTGTCTACTTCTTCTCCTTGTCTAAATGATGGTTGTAGGGGCATTTGTTGCTCTCTTCCTCTTTTTCATTAATGCTTGTGTTTTTGAGGTCTGGGCCTATGTGATTTGGGCAGGGTCTGCCTCAGCTTCGGTTTGAGGAGATGGGATTTCTCTTTGGGCAGTAGTCTCCTCTGCCTGTCTATGTTCAATTTCCTGTGGTGGTTCTTCATGGCATAATTCAGGCTGCGCTAGTTGTGGAGGTCTATTGGCCTCAATTAGGTTATCCCAGGTCAATTGAGTTTGACTCAGTGATTTATTTGTTACCATTTTAACTAATCTATGGTGACTGATACCAGTAACAAGGTCCTTGGATTTTTGTGTTCTTAAGGCAACCTCATGTAATATGGCATTCAGAAAGAAAGGTAGATTAAGTACTAACCATTGTTTTAAAGCTACCAGCAATTTGAGGTGGCGAGGTCGAATTACGTCATATCATCCATCACAAGTGATGTACCACTGAATTATCTCTGCAAGTTCCTTCCATGGTTCTCTGAGGGTACTAGGATTGAGTCCCTTTCCCTTCTTATCCAATTCTTTCCCAGGGTCTGTGAAAGTTTCCACAACTTCCTTGAGTGCTATTTATCTTCCTATCCACTGAATGCCCATGTTAGGGAGGCCTGTGACCTCTGTTAAGATTTTCGGGGCGATTGAGATTTGTATTCCTCGCACCATAGAGTTGTCTCCCTGTAGATTATGAAAGAATTCAAGCGTGAAATTCATGTCATGTCCTTGCAGATGGTTGAAGTACTTCGTCCACCCCAGCTGGTGTAGGATGTCTCTTGCTTGCTCTGTAATATTTAGTAAATTTGGAGCCCTGCGCACACCTTTGCCACCCATTTTGTGAGAAAATGTGGACGACTATTGTTCCTGGTAGCAGACTTGGTTAGACCATCTTGGAGGAAAAATTACCGAAAATAGAAAATATCAGAGACAATAAATGTTTACAAATGTGGGTATTTATTACAATCATTACTATCTTTATCGAGAAGTGTGTCGAGCATCCACTCCCCTCATTAATATAAAGGTCGACCTCGACCATCAGTGTAGGGGAAAGTAATGAGTGTAGGTATTGATGGTGAGAAGTAATGATTGTATGACCGCCGCTAATGGGGATCAATGATTTATTTTCAAACAACATATTTTAATGGTAATCATTAAACTTTGATCCTCTTTTGTGGAATTGAAATATACCTTTACTCAAAAGAATGCTTTAAGGATACATATGCCAAATAAAATAAATCTATTCATTTAAATAATATCTCACATATCATAATGTTGTTATTTTTCCATTTCATTGAATACAACTGAAATGATAGCCTCGTTATTGAGTGAAGGAAATTTAGAGATACGCATAAACTTGGTGTTTAAGGTAAACTTCCATACCACAGGCAGAGCCACTGTTGCCAGCAGGCATCCATAGCCTCGACAGGGTTGCCTTTTAACCCTCAGATGAGTCTGTATCATTGATAATTATTTGAATCATCTTTTCCAAAAATACCATTATCCTAGTTTGGTAGCCATATGGTGATAATGCCACTCACTATATTGTAACTTAGGTGAACAAGTCGGCTCATGATGAGACCCCTTGTCCTTTGACTAGAAAATGTCAAAGGCCATTGCCCTGGTGTGGTAGGCATAGTGGGAATGTCACTTAGGTTAGTATCCTATGATCGTGGTAGGTTGGCTTGTGATGAGACCCCCTATTCTTTTTGAAAAAAACAATTATTTTATATATATATATATATTAAGTTTTAAGTTTTTCTTGAAAAAGACCATTATCCTGGTTTGGTATCCAGATGATGATAATGCCACTCACTAGAGTGTAACTTAAGTGAACAAGTCATCTTGTGATGAGACCTCTTGTACTTTGAAGTGTATGAAGGGAGGCTCATCTACTCCCTAAGAGTAAGGGATGGCGTAAAGAAGTGTAAGGATGCCAAGTAAAAGTGTGTCGCAGACTCCTTATTAATTATAAAGGCAAGATATCATTTAAGTGTATTTGTATGTATAAGGGAAAAGAAACGAATTATGGTGGTTACAAGTTATGAACAAGGTTTAAGATATTTCGAAGAAAGTGATCCAAAAAAACAATTTGATAAGGTATGGGAGATAGTCCACAAAATAATGATAGATCGTTAGAAATAATGTTGGTGAAAGTTGTACCCCAAAGGAAAGGTTTAGTGTTTTATCAACAATGTATGAAAGGAATGACAAAATGAACAATAGGTGTGCAAAAGGAACAACGGGTGTGACAAAGGAACAACAATTGTTCTATTCAAAGGAACAGCAGGCATGCAAAAGGAACAACAATTGTTTCGTTCAAAGGAATCAGCAGGCGCGCAAAATGAACAACAATTTTTTCGTTTTTAACCATCTGAATAGGTAATTTTAGAAACCTGGTAATGTATTTTGCTTGAATTCAAGGTTGATTCCTCATCAACTATATTCATTTATGAGTTGGTTTATTTAAAAATTAAGTAATGGATGGTTTGTTAATGTTATGAATTTCATTATAGTTGCCCAATTGTTGCTTCTGAATCATGACACATTCATTTCTCTGTGAAAGACAGGGTTTGGGTGATGAGATGAAGCGGGAGTTCGGAACAGGAAAGAGTGCTAATTGAGTTCATTACAATTATCCTCCCTAGTTTTGACTTTCTCGAATGACTGTCAAAAATAATAATAAAAAAAAATAAAAAAAAAACTAAATAAAATCTACAGAAAACAAAATTATATACAGTATGTATAGTGTCAACAGAATTCAACATTTATGGAGTTGGGGTGGCTAGATTACCGTCCCAGCCAGCCAAAATTTGAACGGTAGGGTCCTTACTTACCTCTTGGTAGAAAGATTCTTTTGAGGGCGGCTGATGATAGAGTCGTAGCCGGTGTCCATTGACCTGAAATGGAGATCTAGACCCGTTAATGGTGCTTAACATGACTGTGCCATTATCATGGACTTCATTGATTTCGTATGGTCCTAGCCACCATGTCTGTAATTTTCCCGAAAAATCCTGAAATCTGGAATCATAGAGGAGCGCCCAGTCACCTTTTTTAAATGTTTTTTTTTTATATGCTTGTCGTGCCAGGTCATTCTTTGTTGCTGAATAATAGTCGTGCGCTCTACAGCAGACAGGCATACTTCATCCAATTCATTGAGTTGTTGAAGGAATTGTTTATGTTCTTTTGTAAGATCTAGTCTGATTTCCTAGGCCATCCTTAGAGTCTTGATTTCAAACTCAATTGGGAATATGGGTTCTTTGCCATAGACTAAATGATAAGGAGAGTAGACAACGGTATTACACCATGTTGTGCGGTAAGCCCATAAGGCATTTGGGAGCTCAGAAGCCCAATTATGTCTGTTTGTTGAGACAGTCTTTGTCGGGATTTCCTCCAGGACTTTATTGGTGCTTTCCACTTGCCCATTTTCTTGTGGATGGTATGGAGAAGTAATTCTGTGTTTGATATGATAATTATCTAGGGTGGTGGTGATTCTATGAGTTGTAAATTGTGACCCCCCATCAGTAATTACCTCTCTTGGTAGTTCATAGCGTACGAATAATTTGAAAAGAAATTTGATGACTACTTCTTCTGTTGCATTTGGTAAGGCTTCTACCTCTACCAATTTAGTCATGTAGTTCATTGTGACTAGAATATAGGCCTTATGATTTGACTTTAGGTTGAAGGGGCCAATGAAGTCTAGTTCCCATCTCTCAAATGGTTCCACAACTACTTGTGCTTTCAAAGGCATTTCATCAGCCTGACCTGGTCCAGTCCTGCGATCTGCAAAATTCCCACCATGGGGCTCATCATGTCCAGCCTTTAGTATGTCGTAGATTTCGTCATCTCATATGCATCTGCAGATCTGGAGATCATCTCTTGTATGGAAGAGATATCTGTTGATCCAGGAAAATCGTGTGCTATGCTGGACGATTAGTTTTCTTTCCCTTGATGAAAGATGTGTCGGTAATCTTCCCGTTGCCATGTAATTTTCCACGTCAGCTGATCCAAGCGATCAAATTTTGCTCAAAATTAAAAGTTCTCAGAATCACTTCAAATCAAACGGGAGTGTAGGTCTCATCGTCATGAACCCAACACAACTCGTTTGGGTTCAAACGGACATCAGATGAGAGAGATATCACATTTTGTTCAAAATGACAAACAGGCAAAAAAAAATGCGCTGACTGTACAGTCCGTACGGATGCTGACGTGGCAGACCGTACGACACGTGGTAGACCATATGACATGTGGAATATGTGTTGGCAGTCGTGTGGATGAGTCAGTGTATGACATGTGGATTGTTTGTGGCGAATGGGATAGCGACACGTGGCCCAATCAATGGCCGCCACGTGTCATCTAAACATTGGTTAAAATTTGTGTAGTCGGCAGGAATCGACCCCATGACCTCCGGGAAGGGGTAACGCTTTGGGAAGGGCTGCCCAACCGACGCGCCCACAAGTGTTTCTTATTATGTATATGTGAAACAATGTATTTAAATTGCAATGTGTTTGGGTATGGGCACGGACAGGGCTGGGGCTAAGCCCCAACCCCCGTCCATATGTATATATATATGTGACCATCCACGCGTGGTTCAAACGGAGCCATAACACATATAAACCCATGGTCATAACACATATAATTGGTGGTCAATGCACATACGACCAGTGGTCAATGTACAGTGCAGGAGTTGTGTTACCAACGGTGATGAAACCGCGTCGACACTTGTCCCTCTATCATTTGATTTGGACTTGGCCCCTTTTATATGCGCGCGAGGTCATGTGGTGGCCCCTGTGCCCACGAGCCTTGGCAGTTAAGGGCTAGCGCGTAATCATCCTACAGTTCACACCATTTGTGTAGTTGCACCCGATGCTGAGTTTTAACACATAAATGCGCGTGGGGGCTAGGTTGAGGAGCAGGAGGTGCATTTTGGCGATCTAGAGACAACAAGTTTGAAGGGGAACTTCCAGGAAGCCTATCTTCTTCAATTTTGGGCCAAACGAAGTGCCGAAAAAACCCAGCTAGGGGTTTTTGGACATTCTGAAGCCATTGGAGCCATCTATTTGGCATTTTGAGCATTGTAAAGAACATATTTGAGCACTTTGAGAAAATAATACAAATGATCCATTGGAAGATGGACCAGGAGATGTAGCCCAAGAGAGGGGTGAACTCATTTATCATTTGTTGTGTTATGTGTTTTCTATTCACTGTTATTTGCTGCTGTTATATGCATCTTGAATGTGTAATTTCTATAAAATTGTGTTTGCAAAATTGATCCATTTGCATTTGAACACATGAATTAAAACTTGCAAATATTTTCAAGAATACAAAATCTTCTTCATTTTTAGATCAAATTGGTATCAGAGCATAGGTTTTTGAAGACTTGATTATTTGCAAGTGTTTTGTTTTCTGATGCTCACAAGGTTGAAACTCACAAGAGGAGAAGGTCAACTTGTAGAGCCAAGTTCTCATCCT
>ML794746.1:320497-351212 GCA_009831015.1 Picea engelmannii | reverse complement strand
AGTTTGGCTTTACATTAGTAAGGAGAGGCTTAAAGGAGAAGGTAAAAAACTAAAACCAATTCGATATGGTCCTTTTAAGATTCTTGACAAGATTGGTAACAATGCCTTTCATTTAGATTTGCCTCCTTATATGCAAATGTATGCAGTTGTTAATGTTGAGAATTTGAAATTATATGAGCCTCCTTTGATTGATAATCAAGGAGAACATGTTCAGATTCCTTCTACAGATGATTTCTCCGTAGAATATCTTACAGACTGCATGAAGACACAATCCTTGATAGGAGAATGAGAACTTCAAAACGAGGAAATGTGGAGTATCTTCGAGTTGGTCTTAAAGGTACAAATCCAAGCAAAGCCAAGTGGATTGAGGTTGGAAAGGTGAGGGAACTATACCCTCAGCTTCAAATAGACTGTGAATAGTCTTTTGGAGGTCCAAAAGCTTTCCAATGGGGAGGTGTGATCTAGTGGATCAAATTTTTCTCAAAATTCAAATTTCTCGGAATCACTTCAAATCGAACGGGAGCGTAGGCCTCATCGTCACGAACCCAACGCAAATCGTTTGGGTTCAAATGGACATTGGATGAGAGATATATCGCGTTCTGTTCAAAATGACGAAGAGGCAAAAAAAAATGTGCTAACTGTATAGTCTGTACAGTCCGTACAGATGCTGATGTGGCAAACCGTACGACACGTGGTAGACCGTATGACATGTAGAAAATGTGTTGGTAGTTGTGTGGACGAGTCGACGTATGACACGTGGCTTGTTTGTGGAAAATGGGATAGCGACACGTGGCCCAATCAATGGCCACCACGTGTCATCTAAACATTGGTTAAAATTTGTGTAGTCGGCAGGAATCAACCCCACGACCTCCGAGAAGGGGTAACGCTTTGGGAAGGGCTGCCCAACCGGCACACCCACAAGTGTTTATTATTATGTATATGTGAAACAATGTATTTAAATTGCAATGTGTTTGGGTATGGGGGCATACAGGGCTGGGGCTAAGCCCCAACCCCTATCCATATGTATATATATATATATATATATATATGACCATCCGTGCACGGTTCAAATGGATCCATAATAGATATAAACTAGTGGTCATAACACATATAACTAGTGGTCAATGCACATACGACTGGTGGTCAATGTATAGCGTGGGAGTTGTGTTACCAACGGTTATGAAACCGTGCCAACACTTGTCACTCTATCATTTGATTTGGACTTGGCCCCTTTTATATGCGCGCGAGGTCATGTGGTGGCCCATGTGCCCATGGGCCTTAGCGGTTAAGGGCTAGCGTGTAACCATCCTACAGTTCACACCATTTGTGTGATTACGCCCGATGCTGAGTTTTAACACATAAATGTGTGTGGGGGCTAGGTTGAGGAGCAGGAGGTGCATTTTGGCGATCTAGAGACAACAAGTTTGAAGGGGAACTTCCAGGAAGCCTATCTTCTTCAATTTTTGGCCAAACGAAGTGCCGAAAAAACCCAGCTAGGGGTTTTTGGACGTTCTGAAGCCATTGGAGCCATCTATTTGTCATTTTGAGCATTGTAAAGAACATAATTGAGCACTTTGAGCAAATAATACAAATGATCCATTGGAAGTTGGACCAGGAGATGTAGCCCAAGAGAGGGGTGAACTCCTTTATCATTTGTTTTGTTATGTGTTTTCTATTCACTGTTATTTGCTGTTGTTATATGCATCTTGAATGTGTAATTTCTATAAAATTGTGTTTGCAAAATTGATCCATTTGCATTTGAACACATGAATTAAAACTTGCAAATATTTTCAAGAATACAAGTCTTCTTCATTTTTAGATCATCAGCGTACCAAGGTGGCTTTGTAGTAGCGACAAATAAATGCTCATCTGGAAATCGATCTTCGACTGTTAAGGAGTCGTCTGTTTTGGGTATGCGAGATAGGAAGTATGTGACAAGGGTTTCTCTCCTGGATCGATCGTTGATGGTGATATCAAATTCCTGCAATAGTAACAACCATCGAGTGACCCATCCATTAGTAATTGGTTTATTAGCCAGATATCTAATAGCAGAATGATCAGTATACAGAATGACCAGATAGCCTGTTATATAATGACAAAATTTATTGATGGCATGTATAACAGCTAAAAACTCTTTCTCTGTTACTGTATAATTAAGTTCAACTGGATTAAGATTCTTGCTAATAAAATAAATGGCGTAGGGTTTCTTGTCCTCCTCCTGTCCAAGGACAGTGCCTATGGCAATATCTGATGCATTGGTGGAGATGTGAAATGGTATTTTCCAATTTGGCCCCCTCAACACCGGTGTTGTCGAGATCAACTTCTTGAGTCCTGTAAATGACACATCACACTTGTCAGACCACTAAAATTCTACATTACCAGTCAAAGCATGTAAAGGTGCAGTGGTTCTTGCAAAATTTTCCATAAATCTATGATAGTATCCTGAAGCGCCAAGGAAACTACGTACCTTAGTTTGTGTGTGTGGTATAGGTAGATTAAGGATTACCTCTATTTTTGCTAGATCTACCCTAATTCCATCTGCAGAGATATAATTCCCTAATACCACACCTTCTGGCATCATCATGTGACACTTTTGTGGCTTAAACATAACCTGGTCGCAATGCACCACTCTATTATTTTCTCCAGGTTATTCAGTGCTTGATCAAAGTCATCGCCATAAGGAGTGAAATCATCCATATAGATGTCAAGTCCTTCGCTGATCAGATCATTGAATATTCTCAGAATGGCCCTTTGAAAATTGGCTAGAGTGTTACAAAGTCCAAAGGGTAATACTCTATATGCAAAAGTGCCCCAAGGGCATGTGAATGTAGTTTTATCTTGATCTTCTGGGGCAATCTGAATCTGATTGTACCTACTAAAACCATCTAGGAAAGAAAAGAATTTCTTTCCTGCCAAAGTATCCAGGACCCGGTCAATGAAAGGAAAAGGGAAGTGGTCTTTTTGAGTGGCTTTGTTAAGTTCCCTGTAGTCAACACAGATGCGCTATTTCCCATTTTTCTTTGGGATGATCACTAATGGGGAAACCCATCGACTATCTGAGATGGGATATGTAAAATCTATATCCAACAGCTTCTGTAATTCTTCTTTAATGATATCCCTGAGGCGAGGATTCAATCTTCTCTGTGGCTATTGGATAGGTCGGGCATATTTTTCTACATAAATGTGGTGTGTGCAAAGTTGCAGATCAATACCTTTCATATCAGAATATTCCCATGCAAAATCTTGTTGGTATTTGGAGAGGACTTGAATTAGCTTTTGTTGTTGTTGTTCATCTAAATTGGCATTGATGTTTAGAGAAATCCCTGGTGCAATCTCGATGGGTTTGTTGTTATGAATAGCTGAAGTTGGAATTTGTTGTTCCATTAAATCTTCCAGTAGGTCTCCCTGTGCTTCACAATCTAGAACAGCTTGGAGCATCTGGAAGGTTGAGTTGCTCATGGTGGCTAGATTATTGATAAACCCACTATTTACGTCATCCTCTAGATGGTTTTTAAGTCTAAGGGCTTCTTCCTGCATAAGAGGGGCTCGTAAATCCCTCTCTCAGTATCGCGGTGATGGAAATTGTGGATATACGAAAGTTGGACTTGGTTTAGCAGGAGGATATAAAATGAGGTTCTTTGTGATACCCCCTCTAGTGATTGTCATATTACCTGTTCAACATCCTATGTATGCATCTGTTGTTGCAAGCCATGGCCTGCCCAGTATCAATGGATGCCCTTCAAGTCCACTTCTTGGGTTGATGATGAGGAAGTCTGTCGGATATTCCCAAGAGTCGACGGAGATGGCTATATCATGTAATGTGCCAACTGGTCAAACTACCAATCGATCTGCCAACTGCAACATTATTATGGTGGGTTAGAAGGAGTTAAAACAAAGGGTATTGTAGGTTTCCATAGTCAAGATGTTGATGGATGCTCCCAAATCAACTAGTGTATTGGGAAAAGAACAACCCTGGATCTGAACTGTCACTATGGGATTCCCCGGATCTGCATATTTAACTGATTCTTGTCAACCTAAAATTAGATCATACAAGGCTCCTACCACACGGACTGTTGATCATGGATTTTTAATTTTTCTGACAAGCTTTCTCCCACATAGCTCCTTGATCGTTTTCGCATAGATTGGGATGTCCTAAAGAGCTTGCAGGAGTGTAATCTTGATATATAAATTCTTGAGTTCCCCTACAATGTCGAAGTTGGGATATACGATTGGTTTTTCTATCATCAATATTTTGGGGAATGGAGGGGAGAGTGTTGCATCCTTATCAGGATCTTGTGATTCGACTGTGTTTCCCCCCTGCTCGATTTCTTTTGTTATTACCACAAACGAAGGTGTTTTTGTTGGTTGTTTTTCACTCTCCTTCTCTTGAAAAATGTTATTTTCTTCAGGAGAGATTATTTGTCCCGATCTCAACCATAGTTCGTTGCACTCTACCGAGTTGGTCTCTCCTTCTCCATTCTCCGTAATTTGGATGAGATGAGTCGATCTGTTATTTGGATTTGGGTGAGGTTGGGCTGGTAGTTGAGGGCACAATTGGGATTGTGGGTTTTTGGGCAATTGGAGTGGTGCTTGTAACGTAGGCTGAGTTTGAGGGGCCATCCCAATGGGTTGGTTGTTTATCCCCACGAGCGGTGCCAATTCTTATTCCAATTTGGGTTCTGGGTAGTCATGTTGGGCCACTGTGAAGGGTAGATGTTGTTATTTGAGTTTTTCCAGGATGAGGTGGGATATTGTGAGTTAGGCCAAGTGGAAATTGCAGTTGGCTGATTCTGCCAGGCAGGATTTGCAGCGGGCTAGTTTTGCCAAGTGGGATTTGCAGGTGGGTATTGTTGGGGTTGTTAGTTCTGATTAGTAAACGGATGACCCTACCATGTGCTACCAGGAGCTTACTGATGATTATATTGTCCAGAGAAGAAAGAGGAAGGGTCTTGTTGTGTATTTGGAGGCCGATTCTACCATTGCCGACATTGAGCCATTAGATATAATGGCTTTGTTTCTTCTTCTGCTTCTCTAAAGACAGCTTTTAGTCCAGGAAGCAATGGGCATTGTTCTGTTTCATTATCCTTGGCACAGATAGCGCAAACCTGGACCACATCCAAAGGGAAATCCCTTGGACCATGTTTTCTTCTACACCTGTGGAAAAATATGGCCAACGTTTGTTTTGCTTCTGTTTTTTCTGTTTGTCCTGCAACACATCCAATTGTGTAGTCAGAGTGCTCAAAATATATGTTTTGAAGTTTTCTAAGAGATTACTAACTTTAGCTCGCGTAACACCCCCACTGGTAATATTGTTATTTCTGGTGAGGGGGGTACGCATCCCTGATATGGTTCGTGAACTTCCTCTTGACCACCTGATGCACAATAGGACGATGTCATCATAAGTTTCTTGATAAATTTCACCCTTTCCCATTAAATTCAACGTTTCTACCCATTTATCTTTCATACCTTTAATCAGAGTTGCCTTAAGTACTTCACATGGTAACGTGTCATAGGGTGATCTTTGTAAATTATATTGAAATCTCTCGACACATTCTTCTAATGATTCATTTTATTTTGCATTCATTTGAAAGATTTCATCTTTTAAGTTTCTGGTTCTACAATAATCTTGATATTTTGTCAAGAAGGCCTGTTTCATCCCATCCCATGAGTTTATAGTTCCTCCCCCTAATACCATGAACCAGCGTAGAGATGCTCCTTTCAAAGTGGAGGGGAACAATTTTAATTTTTGGGGTTCAGAGGTGTAATCATACCTTCTACATAGGACATCAAATTCAAATAAGAATGCGTCTGGGTCTTCTGAGATTAATCCATGAAAGGTTGGCAGGTTTTGTAGGGGAATTGCCTTCATGGAGGCATTGGCGATTGGATCAACTATCGTATATTCCAAAGTGGAAGTATGGGGATGTTGTGGATTTGGTTGTGCCATTTGATCGAAAATATGCCAGAAATCTTCAAGGATTTCTTGATCCAGATATTTTATTTGAATTGATTGCTTATCTGACCCTATAGGGGATTTGATTTCCCTCCCTCTATCTGGGATTTTGAGTATGCCTTCTTCTTTCATAGGAGATTCAGGATCAGGTGGTGGGTCTGTCTTAGCTATCCCACTGGTTTCTCCTTCTCCTTCCTCTAGATTACAAGAGTTTCCCTCTTCTAAAGGGTTGAGGAGTGGAATATCTTTTCTCTGAAATATTTTCTCAGTCCCTTCAATTTTTCTATGAATCACGGCGTGGGCTACAGTTGGTGAAATTGCCACATGAGGGATTCAGGTAGATCCTTTTCTAGGTCCAACCGAAGCCTGAGATTCTGCTTTTCGGATGATGTCGTCTATGAATGTGCTTCTTCTAGGGAGCACCGAGCTCTCGGCTATGGTAATTTTTGGTGGGGGTTTTATTTTTTCAAGATCTTTCTTCTTAGTCATACACACTTCACACAAAAAAAGGAAAATCAAGAAAGAAAAAAAAAACACCTATGCAACCTCTTAATGCGTCAGCTAGAGGTAGGCGCTGGTATAAGCATCTTACTTATTGTCTACGTAGGTTCTTACCTTCCATCTTCAATACCTCATCCTCAAGAGGCACAATCTATGCTACCTTTGACATTCTTCCCCGGCAACGGCACCAAAATGTTGGGCTCTAAAGATGTCTAAAAACAACCTTAGTTTAACATTAATTTATCAACCTGATGATTCGTCTTTTATCTCAAACAATAATGGAAAAGTCTATGCAGATAGCTCGTAGAGGCTAAAATCGTGTAGTGAAAGCAAATCTGAGTTTATCAACAATCAAGTTCCTCAAACATTCATTAAAGATTCTAGGAATTGAAATCTAAAGCTGTGCAATGGAAAGGAACTAATTAATCTATTGAATTCATTTTAAGAGCAGTAATTGAATCTAGATAAAGACTTGCAGAAATGACTATTATTATGAATCAAATTGATGGAAAGAAAAAGGCAAATTACTCTATCTATGGAAAGAAACATAGACTGTAATCTAGTTGAAAAGAGACAAAAATCGTATTTCTATTGAAAGGAACAACAACTATATTCTAACGGAAAGGAATAACAAATGTAAACTAAGTAAAAGGAACAAAAAATGTAAACTAAGTGAAGGGAACATCGAACGTGAACTTATGAGGAACTGTCGCACATCAAATCTCAGTAATATGAATTGGAACAACAATCACCTTAATGCTTCAGGGAATATCTATCTCATGCAATTGACATGAAATCATCAACACACTTATGCATTCATTTAACTAATGTAAAAGAGAATCGAATCACAAAATAGAAATTGAACTGATACAATTACAGGTCAAACAGTAGCTCCTTCAGACAGGGCCCTTGGTCTTTAGAAGCACTGCTATTTGAAATTTAGTATATAGAAATTGTAAAACTGCTCAAAGCTCCTATTGATTTCATAGCTGGTACAACATTTTACAAAAACTGCTAACACATAACAATTCTATGTTTTGAGTTCTTGGGTGCAATTCTTCTACCTCTTTTCAAGATCTATTTACCCCTTATATATTACAATAATCTGGGTAAATTAAGCTATCCTGAGGATCGAGAGATCCTCAGGATTGCTTTACTATTACAATATAAGAAACTCGATCATCTTCAAAACTGCCTTGCGCCATAAAGTCTTCAACCTCCAATAGCTTGCGCATCTTCAAGATTTCCTTTGCTATCTTGGGTTTGACAATATTTAACCAATCCTGTAATAAAACCAGACAATTCCAATCATATTTAGGATCTATGTAATCTAACTTCAACAATACCGCTAAAGAGTATATTATTCATTTTCTATTCTATTTGCTCCTAAATAATCGAAAAGTCAATCAAGATGATATCATGAAATGTGGGAAAAAGGAAGATATTTATACCTTTTTCATAACCTAACACCTACATGCATGCCTCACATGTTGATTTTCCCCTTTTTACGATGCCAATTTTCCTTTATTTCCTATTCTCTCCCTTGTTCTCTCGACAATGCTCTGATTCCTTCAACACTTCTTCGATTTCTCCGAAAATCGGCCTTCACCAATATGATGCACTATGTAGTAGTAAACACACCGGTGTGAATGTGTGCCCAAAAACACATGCACCATGCTATGTATTTTAAAAAAATAAAAATATAACTGGTGCGCTCAATAAACATGTACACCTCGATGCAATTAGTCATCGGGCGCACCAAAACAGGGTTTTATTAAAAAAAAAACCGATAGTAAAAATCATTTTTACCATTTTTAGTGTTGTCGAGATCAAAAGAACCAGTGCAACCTTTACCTATCTGAAGCACCCTACCTTCAATGCTTTCCTTGCTTTCCTTCCTTTTGTCTCTTGTTCGATGTGTGAATTTTGAATTTTTACAAATGGTGGGAATATTTGGTTTTTTTTAGTACATTGCAACCATGCCTCCCCGATGACAAAATGTCTAGGTAATCTCATTGCTTCTTCATAACTTGAGTTTTCACTGTATTAAAATTTAAAATTGTGTGAAATTTTAAGTGTAAAACTAAATTAATAAATATTGCATGGTGCATTCGAATTGTTGGGATCACATTGCCTATGGTGCGACCTGTAAATTTATAGGGTGCACCACATACCTTGTTAACTTTCTCGGAATGTGTTGGTAAACATAAATGCATTGGTGCATCCATTTAACGATGAATCGAAGAAACGTATGTAATTGGTAGGGCGGTGCATTAAAGTACAAATAATGCATCGAGTCATTAAAGTACATGATGCACCACCCTTATCAAATGTATTTTTATGCAATGTGTTGGTAAACGTGCACATCAGGGAATTCATGTTTACCAAACACACCAATGAGAAATGTAACATTGTGTTGCAGTGCACTCAATAAATATTTTGGTGGCATCGTACGCGGTTCTATAGTAATGACCAAAATGCGTTGTAAAACATTTCGTACTCAGAAATATGGAAAATTTTATGTGACAGTTCGTCGACGTTCGTTACACGCATATGTGCATGTAGTTAATGTATACGCATCGTTTGTTTTCTAATTTCTAAAAAATTGTTTATGTGCGTTAATATTTTAATTTTTTTTTTGGTTCAAGTGGTGCATAGGATAAATGTAATGCACTAGTGCGTATGTGTTGTAGTGTAGTGCCCCAATGTGGTATTATTTTCCAACGTACCACATAACATAGTAGAAAAAAAAAATCGGTGCGTTACTTTATAATGACGCATCGTGGACGATCCTCACAATATATACGCACTGCCTACAATACGTGACTATTTTTTAGGCGCACTGGTAATAAAATTAACTTATTTTTTTAAGGAAGTTTTTTTTATGTATTTATAGATAAATTTACCATGCAATATATTTTTTTATATGTTTTATGTATGAGTGAGGCTGATGTATTTCAGATGCTAATCATGCAAAGATGTGATCAGAGAGAGAAACAACAATAAAAGGATAAGAGGGTGGATCTGTACAATGTTGTACAGGAATGGGAGGCCAGGGAGAGGGAGGGGTATTTGTACCGTCGTCCTATTACTACAACGACTCATGTTCTCTTGAGGAATGTATGCCTCCTTAAGTACTATCAAGAGGCTATATCCCTTATGGGGCACTCTGGTTTGTTGGTGCATCTGATCCGTCGATGGGATGCCCATCGAAAGGATTTCTGTGTGGGTCTGGATCAGTGGTATCATTCCACTGAGGAGGATATTTACTTTAACACTGGGATATCTAGGAGAGGGGAGTATTTTCCACAGTTCCCATATGTCCCAGTAGGTTTTTCAACTGAGATTTATCTCATGTACTCTCATGGATATATTGGGGTTGATGTACTATCCCCAACTGATTTTTAGGTGTCTGGTGGACAGTTGAAAATCCCCTCTTTCGGTGTAGAGGAGGTTAGGTTCCTCTCACTGTTAGTGATGACCATAGCCCACTTTACCAGTGATGGGAAACACATTAGTTTATGTATTTTGTATTATGTTTATTTGTTGGTAGAGAGGCCACTATGTATCAAATGGTCTGATATTTTTTTGCAACAACTTTGTATAGCACTAGACAGATGTCGTGCTATGATACGTGTGAGGTTGAACTTCCCTTTTCCCTCAGAGTTGTTTTTTATTATTTTTTGAGAGGTTTCTAGAGACGAGGTCAACTTTTTTTTGTTATCCTATTAAGATAAGGACTCATGTGTGAATGAACATGTGGGGGGAGATAATTCCCAAGAGGGGCCAGCCGAAGTTTCTAGCCAGGATTTCCCCAGATGCACTAGGGATACTAGGTAGTGAGACAAATCACATGTTCATCATGGTGTCATGTCCTTAGGCGGGTTGGATTGATGAGGATGTCTAAACATCCTCCTCACACCAGATGATCCACCAGATGATAGAGGTAATATTAATGTTTTATTTAAATTAATATAGTTTCATTTTATTATCTTACTTAATTAGAATAAATTTGATTATAACATGTTCTTTTTATTATGGTCTACAATCCTTAAGTTTATCAGCAACAACTGAATAGAGTATCAATTCCACAAGAGCACCAAATCTTCAATGCAAGACTCATCTTAAACAACTCAGAACCATTTGAGAAGAGGATTCAATGCTCAACAGGTATGCGACTTGTCAGTAGTGCAACATGTGTATGTACACTCCCTACCAACAGTGAACCCCACGTATGTACGTAGTCTGGCTCACAACAGCCTGCATATGCCTCCTTAAGAACTAGGGTTTTCTCTCTCCATGAAAAACTCATATCCTCTGCAACTTTCATTCACATCCACTTATTTCTTTCACTGTCCAATGTGCACCATAACTAATCAAAACACATCTATGCTCTCCAAAAACTTACTCATGCTCCTCAACCATACACTATGAATTCTACTTAATCATGTATAATAAACCAATATACTATGGCAACCATATCTATACTGAAACATAAGAGTGTTTCTCACTCTATAAATCAACAAACATAAACTATATCATGACCTCCATACTAAGAATGCATTAATCATTCACCATACAATAAGCACAAGTATCCATCAAAACAATCATGTAACCATAACAGAACTTCTATTTTAGATATGTGTCCATAGAATGCAGATCTGGAACTTGCTTCAGACTTCAGGAACCTGGCACCAACTCACACTCAAGTCTCCATGACTTTCCCCAATAGTACGCGCTCTGATCTAGTTCAGCCTGCATGTGTACACGTCCTGCCTCACTGTAGCCTGGGTATGTATGCGCTCTGGCTCACTGCAGCCCGCGTGCTCCTTTAGAAACTAGGGTTTCTGAACTTCTAAAACTTACACCATTAAGATATCAGACTTACAAAAACTTTGATGTGTCCATGAGAACTTGCACTCACTCTCTTAATCAGAAAATATCTTCAATATATGTGTTGGGGCTCATAAATGTCCTATTCTCATCCACCTTTACCTTCATTATTCTTCACATTTCATCGCCCCATTAACCTTTCATGATATCATTTCCATAAATATACTTGGGTTTCACCTTATTGTTCTCCACTTTATTCATTTTAGTATTTAAAAGGAATTTGTGATTAAATGTTAGAAAATCAACATGTTTTCATATATATCTCAAATATGTGTGAGCTTTGTAATGTGTAGGAATATGAGAAGGATTAATTCAAAAGGACTTCTTGAATACTTCCTCCGCCATTTCAAGATTTGAGGAGATAATTCAATCCCATTCGAAGGAGAAGATCATGGAGATTTGGTTGGAATATCTTATCCAAGATATATGAGAGATATGTGTTAGGATTTGAAGGGATTATATTTTGTAATAATGGGAAATAGGTTGAGAGAAAAGTGGATATGTAATAATGAGATGGTTATATTATCTTCAAGGATCTCATGTATAAAAAGAGAGAGCTCTCTCTTCATGAGAATTCAATTAGGATGAAGTTATATTATGTAATTAGAATCAGATTAGTCATTAGGATTCGAAAGAGAAAGGGATTCTTAGCTTTGATTCATGGATGTGGTTTTCATGCTTTCATTATTCTGTTAAGAAGATTGATTTGATTATTGAATGTAAGATTGCTTCATTGGTGAGAGATCTCATATGTTGTTATGCCATTCAACTCTTCACTTGTTGTATCTTCTCTTCCTTCATGTAGTTCTCCATTTCTAGATTAATTTCCTTCACGCAATTTCCCATTTCTAGATTAATTTCATTTACGCAACTAGATTAATTCAATTCCAAGTCATGTGTTAGATCAATGATTCTATTTCAGTCGTGTGTTAGATTAATGATTCAATTTCATTCGTGTGTTAGATTAATGATTTTATTTCATTCATGTGTTAGATTAATGATTCAATTTCCGTCGTAGATTAAACATTATATTAGATTAGTCTCGCTTCAATCTTGCATACTCTTTGTGTGTGCTTCATCAGTTTATGAACCCCAGGTTGACAAATTAGATAGTTGGGCAAGTACTACAACTCAATTAATAAAACATTAGTTCAGCCCAATATAGCAAATGTCGTTCCCTTGTCACGATTTTTGTTCCTTTTGTTGTTCATTTGAACGGAATGATTATTGTTCCTTTTGTTACAATTGATGTCCCTTTGCAAGGGTTGCATCTCTGGAGGACGGGTATTGAAAATAGAAGGTAAGAACCTGCGTAGGAAACAAGTAAAACACTTGCGCCAGCGCCTACCTTTGGATGATGCATAGAGGTTATATTTTAGGACATCTTTAGAGCCCAACATTTTTATTTATTTATTTATTATTATTTTGTTTTTCAAAACATCAAACGAAATAAAATAATAATAATAAATAAATAATTTTGCAGTAATAAAACATTGTACTATCCAGTCTTGGCATTTAAATGGATATTCCTTCCTTGTAATGGGATTTGACAATGGTACATGTACATCTGGTTGTGCTGCGAGAAAGAGATTGCATCCTTTCCTACTTGCACGTATCCATGTGACACACTTTTGAGCATCATAGAGGGGATTCTCTTCGACTACCTTCATAAAGAATGGCAACATGAAAACTATCCATGAGAAAACATGTAGGATGCAACAAGTATACCTTTGTTGGGAAGCTATCCAGAATTAATCTCTTATGTCGCCAATTTTTGATGTACAAGAGTTGCTGGCGGTATTCCAATTAACTGAAAGTGCCTCATGTATTGGTTCACAACCAACATCTGCAATAGAATGTTATGATATCGAATCTTAGACAACAATGGGATGCAAACATGGTGGTCAATTCTAAGCCAAGAATCCTTTGTGGAAATCAAGAAGGATGCACATATATAAGCATTAACATCGTCCCCCAAAGTGGACCAAAAATCAGAGCAGATGTGGAAGCTGTGGATCAAGGGCTTATCCACAAGGCTTCACCAAAGAAATACAGTCATAAAGAGAACTACACCAAGTCATCCCCACCAAGCATCCAAGGTCGAGCAGCCCAACTGAGTATCCTATTATCAAAGCCAAGAGGTTGTCTAGTAGGAGAAGAGGAGAAAAGAAGAGGATTAGGGTCCAGAGGTGCTTTGGAATGGAGAATTTTGGCATCGACAACAGGTTTGTATCGGTGAATCTGAATAAATCTTATGGGCAGCATGTGACTAGTTCAGGTTCCGGCCATTCGAGCAGCAGGATACCACAGTCGTCTGGAAATAGCCATGGGCATGTTGGAATGCTTGTTCTGTCTAGGGTGAGAGCGCAATTTGCTCGGAAGAAGGGCTCAAAACTTGCAGTGCCTCCCCCCATGAATTTTCCCTCCTTGCGAAGGGAACATGGGGTCAATGATCTAGAAGTTGAGCATGTTGTTGGAGGTAGGAATGCAGGCTCAGGACCAAGCTCAGGCTCAGGATCAATCAATCATGACAGTCAATCTTCCCACGCTCTCGTATCTCCATGCTTTGATTACTTCGCTCGAACGGTGAATAATCATCTATCAAGCACAAAAATTTCTGCCTCTTGATCGATAAACTGTTGTTGATAGCATAGGTGTGCCAATGCTCAGTCCCCAGGCATGGATATGGTTCAGGAAATAGAGATATACTCCTGATAAAATGGCCACAGCATTCAATTCGGCGATCTGTACATTCAAAGATCTCTTGATTGCAAAGATATGTACATTCAACAACCTACCCACCTGTGATGGAATCAGGCAAGAATGAAGGCTGACAGTGAATCAAAACTTATTCTCTGCATAAACATGGTGTGCATAATCTCTATAAATATCAGCCTCTTCGCGAAAATATGCACAACTAGCATCCTTCTAGATACAATGGCTTGCCTGTTCTTTAGCGTGGATAGCTATGGGGCCAAAGGAGACGGGGTGGTTGATGACACTGAAGTGTTTTTGGCAGCCTAGAATGTAGCATGAATGAGCATCTCTGATTCTGATGGGGTTCTTTATTACATACAATCATTAAAAGGGTAGTCCAATAGATGTATAGATTTTGTTCGGTGACATGAGGATTTAAGCTCCCACAGAATTCAATACTTGCACCATCGGGTCTCCTGCATTATTTCAGGGTAAACCGATACAAGCCCTGCATTATTTCCGAGGTTGATTTTGATCCAGAACAAGAGTGTCAATACTGTGACAACTGCAATACATCTTTGGTAAGTTTTCACAAAAGCTTTGAAGTTTCTAACTATGATCTGTGTCTTACTTGTTGTCGAGATATTCGGGAAGAGTCACAGCCTAGAGGTGATTCAGAAAAGAGATTCGTTGAGGTTGTCGAGGCAGAGAATGATGTCGAACTCCAAACAATGACCCATTGGATTCTGCACCATTAACTATTTTTGAAGTTAATTCTGATCTTTCGATCCCATGTCCACATTGTTGCTGTGAAATGCAATTTTCAGAGTTAAATGTACTATCGTGAATTGAATTCGATTTAATGGGATCTTCATTCACCTATGGGCAATAATTCTTCACTAACATGATGGCCACTTTAGCATGATGGTCGCTTTGTATTCTCAGCAGAGTGCGGTTTGTGAGAGGCTTTTGTATTATTGGAATGGAGGGTGGAATGTTTCTTTCGGTTGAAGCGTCGGATTCACTAACAAAGGCATTCTCAGCTGGCATTCCCACTACCGAAGTGCCAGAGAAGAGATCGATAAGGCCATATATCCTTTTTCGGGTGAAACACGCAGGGCTGCAGTATGAAAGAACGACCATTTGATTTGGTTCTCCAGCATTTATGGTTGATTCCCCCAAGGATTAAAAAAAAAAACACAGAAATGATGCCAAAGACAGGTGCCACAAATTTTCTCCTAACAGCTGAAGCATTCATGGTGTCTTGCCGGCATAGGTATATGAAAGTTAACAAGCATTGTTTGTCTTGTTTTGTATAATAAAATTTAATTATTTTTCTTTTATTTGTTTTTTATTATTAGTTTGTTTTATTATAAAAGGATTATGAAAAAAAACAAAACAAAAATACTAAATGTTGTTTTTTTTATTATAAAAATTGGTTTTAAATCGTTTCATTTTTAGTTGCATTATTATAATAATATAAAAAATTATAAAATTTTAGTTCAAACATAATAAAAAATAATAAATAAATTGTTGTTGTTTTATTATAAAATTTTGTTTTAAAAACAATTTCATTTTATTTCTTTTATTTTAGTATAAAATTATATAAAACAATATCAATATATATATATATATATATATATATATATATATAATAAAAATCACACAAAAATAATAAAAAGCTAATAAAAGATAAAAACAAATTATAAAAATAAAATTGGGCGTTTTTATAAATTCCTGAAAGCAAATGGAAACATGTTTTTGCACTTTTACACTAAGCAAACAATCAACGATGAAACAAGAGTGCACGCAACGATCACAACAAGAGGTATAAAACGCATTTTATTTACTTTGTCGCATTTGTCCTTCTTTTTGCATGTTATGTTTTTCTTCGAACATCTCAAAAATTTTCATGCAGGATTTGTACTAAGTTTTTTTCAGGTGCGCGGCCAATCACATCTTGTTGCTGAAGTGATTTTCAAAATCACAAAAAAAATTGAAAAAAGACATACTTTCTTGACTAATTGAATTAATTGTTACTCATCATAAACATCATGACGTTTGTTGTTACACAAAAACCTTTCATAAACCCATTTGCGTCATGAATATTTTCCCCCATTTTTCCTTCAAAGAAGATTGTTCATCCTTGTGTTGAATCCCATATTCCATTGCATTATCCTTCCTAACTTCGCACACGCCTATATTTCTGAGTCACATATATCTCTTTAGCTTTTGCAGTTTAGTTTTCCTTGTCAATAAAACTATCCATCTCCCTTTCCATGACTGATGTGGGATTCCTTAAGGCCCACATTTCAACAAGTCTTTCCCCATCGACCTCAACACCTTATCTGGGATATAGAGTAGAGTCCATTTTGAGTACCTGGAGGCTTGCATGCCTTAATGGAAAGTTCTCTCGCTGAAAATCATGGGAATACATCAATGTCCCTTGATCGCTAGATCTTTCAAGTGGCTCGACATCAGCCCATTCATTCTCACTTCGCAAGATGTACTCAGGTAGCTTGGCACTCATTGACATCAATGGTGAGTTACCTCGCATTGGTTAATGACATTCATCATTGGTCGGTAATCCAATGACTTATTTTCATGCTCGACATCGACACATTCATTCACATGATTAGAATTATACCATCAGGTTTAGCAGCAGGTGAAGACTATACACTTTTCATGACTCTATCAGCAGTTACAGTAGCATGACTTCAGCCATATGAGAGTACCATAGTTCCACTTTCAGTGTTTATCCTTCAAGAAAAAAAGAAAAACTTTGCGCAAAGAATCAGTCAAGAAAGACAATAAGGAAAACCAAGTCATTTAACAGATGCGAAACCGACTTGAACGAATTTAAGAGGAAATATTTCATGAAGGTATAGGGAAATGAGAGAGGAGGGGCAGGGGTGCAGACCTAGGTTACAAAAGTAGCAACGATAACACCTTTTTCTGCATCAATGATCTGCCTCCCTCTTTATGGTTCTAACTTAGAGTTAGAACCTACATCTGATTCAGAGGCTTTTACCTTATCCACCAATGACTGATTTGAGCAGAAATCAACAATATTATGCCAAGGGCTCTTATGGAAGTTGCACCACTTCTCGATATCTTTATTTGTCTTACCAGTGTCAACTCAAACTGGTTTTCTTGAGCCTATCCATATTTGATCTTTCCTTTTCTCTATGGGTTAGGTCTGCACTTTCCTTTCTTTTTTTGTGAGGAGTTCCCAGGCCCGAATTTCCATGTCTTTTGTTTGAGATTTTGCTTGATTTTGACGGGCTATTGGTGGGCCGCACCTAAGGAAGAGATGTATATAAACTTCATTTCATCCTGGATTTATATTTGTAGAGACCCATGGTATTTTAGAACCAAATTTTGCTCAGAGTCTTTGATACTCAACTTGGTGCGCAAGGTATGAAAAATATTTGTGAACTTGGGCACTGCTTGGTCTCTTTCCTGCCACAATATGGTCCATTTTGTATACAGGTCATCATAAATTCCAAAAGGGTAGTATTGTTCCTTAATATAATCCCTGAAGGACTCCCAAGCGACCACAACTGTAAATAATCAACGTTCCTCAGTTTTCTTTTTCTTACAAAAAGTTTCCCACCAATATTTGACATGGGAAATGACTTTGAGGAGGGAAAAAGTAATCTTGTCTCTATTCGAAATGTTATGGAGAGAGAAATACCCTTCTAGTAGATTCAAAAAATTTTCTATAGCATATGCGTCTATCTGAACTTCAAATATAGGAATATCAAAGTTGATTTGTACCTTCAAGGGGGCGATGCCTCCGCTTGTGGAAGACGTGTCGCCTATTGGTAGCCTCTGAAGGATTTGCACAAAACTATCCATCATCGCATTCCTTTGTTGTGTGATGGATTCCTCTAGCAACATTTTGAAAGGATCTCTTGTCCCATCATATTTATTTTATCCCACCATGAGAGGTCTCTTAGGCATGCGAGATATTTTGTCTTCAAGGGAAACAAGCTCGAGACCCAATTCTTTGTACCCTGACCTCATCGGGAACATGCATTAATAATGGCAAGGAGAAGATTGATTTGATACCACTGATCCAGGTATTATGAGCAGAACAAAATGAACATAGATTATTACTAAAATATGCTTAATACAGAACAACACAAATATAGTAAAATTGGTTTCTATTCAATAAGGAAATAAGTTGAAACTGTAAAATGCAACAAAAAATATGCTTGCTGCAATCGTGGTGACTTATCTTTGAGAAGAGATGTGATGGTTGCACTCATTCTCAAGAAGACAATTACAACGTGGATCAGAATAAATTGTTAAAATAAGCATGAATTCAAATCCCTAGACATCCAAAAACCTAACCCTAGGAGATGAAGCGCCCTGTTGGGGTAAGCTAGTACATCAACTTCCCGGGGTCGTAACTTTTGCATATGATTTCTGTTTTAGGAACACGATAGCCCGTTGGAAAGGTCTATCTGAGTAATACACATGTTTCTGTCAGAATCTAACTTTTTCTTCAATATGATTGTGGTGAGCCCTAAAAACGTTTTTTAGGGCCTCAAAATGACCTCAAAAGTCAGGGTACTGAAAACTAGGAAAAAATTGCCAATTTGGAAAACTGCCAAAATGAGCCAGTTGGAATAGGTGGGAGGCCACCAAAATCCATATGGATCACTTACCATGCCTTTACATTCAATGTACCAAAATTTCTAGTGTGTGAGAGTGTGAGAATGAGAGAGAGCAAGACAGAGAAGGGAGATAGAGAGTGAGTGTGTTAGAGTCTGGGATGGAGAGAGAGGAAGATATAGAGGGGGGATAGAAAGTGTGTGTGTGATAGTGTGAGAGGGAGAGAGAGGAAGACAAACAGGGGAGGTAGATAGTGAGTGTGTGTTAGGGAGCTAGCCCCTCACGTAGGTATAATAATATATTTCAATGTAATAAAAGTCAATATTAATAAGGCCTAGCAATAAGGAAGAATAAGTCAAATGTAAGAAGACCTAATAAAAGCTTCCAATTCTAAAAGTATCTTCCTCTATATGGTTATTTTGATAGAAATATTTAGTATAAATAGGATTCGAGGGTATAAGAACTATTGTCTTGGATATTATTTTAATAGAGATCTGCTCGACTGGAGGTTTCGCCCTCGAAGAGGCAAGTGAACATTGCTCTCAGTAATCAAAGTGCTCATTCTGGTGTTATTTTGGTATCATATTGGTATTATTGTGGTGTTATTCTGGTTATATTGTTGTTCGTCTTCCATTTCTAGCATTGTTTTTCTGTTCTACATACTTTTTATATTTGGAATATTACAAGTTGTATCAGAGCACTTTCCTCGGTAGAAAATTGTGGGTAAATTTTTTTCGGGGTAGAGACATATTCCAGTGTCTTTAAGCTATAGAGATCTGTCATTACGTGCATAAACCCACGGTTGAGGATTCATACACACAGGAAATACAAGTGTTACTTAAGCGCACATCTATTGGCCACCCTTGTAACCCCTCTTGGTACCCCTTCGAGTGGTACTGCATCAGACAACACCTGTATATGGATCAACCTAGATTTCTTGAAGCCCTCTTTAAATAAACCGATCAGCCACCTGACTGCTATAGTGCCACTAAGAATAGTGTTGGATTACTGAGAGGGGAGTGAATCAGTAATAGAGAAATTTAATCCTTTTTAACCATATAATCCAAGTGATATATCAATGTAGAATTATCATCCAATAATTGCAGAGTAAATAAACAATGAACAAATGAACAATCATACACATACACAATAAACTAGTGTTTTATGTGGAAACCCAATTATCCATATGGATATCGATGGCCACACACCTTTTCCATCTGGCTCAAAATAGTTTTCTAGCAATTTTGGTAATTTACTATTTTTAGCAGTTTTCACTTCCGAAGCCTTTTTGAGGCCCTAAACGATGATTTTTGGGAAAACAAGTTTGCAATATACAAGTTCCTTTGATATTGTGCCTAAACTGAATATTCTCGATGATACCTTTCCAATGGGCTATCATACGCCTAAAACTAAGATCATATGCAAAAGTTACGACCTCGGGAAGTTGATGTACTAACTTACCAAAACGGGGCCCACGTGACTTTTGGCGCTTCATCTCCTAGGGTTAGTTTTTTGGATGTCTAGGGTTTTTGACATTATTTATTATTGTAAAAATTCCTTTAGTGCCTCATTGTAATCATCTTTTTGCGAATGAGCGCAGCCGTCACATCTCTTCTCAGAGATAAGCCGCCAACATTCCAGCAAGCTTCTTTCCGCTGCATTTTATAGTTTCCAGTTTATTTCTTTATTCATAGAAAATCAGTTTTACTGTATCTATGTTATTATGTGTTAAGCACCTATTAATAATCTATATTCATTTCTTTATGCTCATAAAATCCCGATCAGTGGTATTAGATCAGTCTGCTCCTTGTCATCTTAATGCATGTCCCCAACAAGGTCAGAGTACAAAGAGTTGGGTCTCGAGCTTGTTTCTCTTGAGGACAAAAGCTCTCACACGCCCAAGGGACCTCTCATGGTAGGAGAAAAGAAAGATGACGGGACATGAGATCCTTTCAAATTGTTGATTGAGGAAGCCCTCATGCAACAGAGGAACGAGATGATGGATAGTTTCGCGCAAATCCTTTGGCGGCTACCAACATGCGACACATATTCTTCGAATGGAGGCGTCGCCCCCTTGAAGGTACAAATAAACTTCGATATTCCTATATTTGAAGTTCAGATAGAAGCAGATTTTGTAGACACATGGTTGAATCTACTAGAAGGGTATTTTTTTGTCCATAACTTTTCACATAGAGAAAAGATTACTTTTTCCCTCCTCAAAGCCATTCCCCATGTCAAAGATTGGTGGGAAACTTTCTGTGAGAAAAATGAAATAGAGGAACCCTCATTATTTTCAGTCACGGCCACCTGGGAATCCTTCAGGGATGCTATTAAGGAACAATACTACCCTGTCGGAATTTATGACGACCTGTATACCAAATGGACCACACTGTGGAAAGACAGAGACCAAGCAGTGTCAGATTTCACAAATATCTTCCATACCTTGCACACTAAGCTAGGTATCAAAGATTCAGAGAAACATTTGGTGCTCAAGTATCATGGTGCTCTGCATTGATACATCCAAACAGAAATGGAATTTCTGGACATCTCATCCTTCGGCACGACCTACAGATATGTCGTCAAACTCGAGCAGAAGCTCAAACAAAAGACATGGCTATTTGGGCCTGGGAACCCCTCACAACAAAAGCCAGGAAAGGGTGGCCCCAACCCACATAACAAAGGATAGAGAAAAGATGGATAGTATCAAGACAACTAGTCCAAACCGCAAGCAAAGAAGGACACCGAAAAGATAAAGAAAGACATCGGGAAGTGGTGCGACTTCCATAAGATCCCTTGGCATAACACTACTGATTGCTGCTCAAAGCAGTCGTTGGTGGCCAAAGTGAAATCCTCTTAATCATATGTGGATTCTGACTCTGAGCCAGAACCAAAAAGGGGAAGACGGATCATTGACGCGAAACCTAGTTCCACCATTGCTACCACCAAACTCCAACTTGGTGAACCAGACAAGCCAAAAGAAGGAGAGTGCCTCTTCCATTCATAGATGCGGGTAAAAGGCACCCTGCTGCACTTCGTGATTGATAGAGGTAGCCAAAAGAACCTCATCTCAACAGAGGTCATCAACAACGCCGCACCCACAACCCTACACCATTGGATGGCTCCACTAAGGAAGCAATCTTCGCATCAACCAACAGTGTCAACTATCATACGACATTAAGCCCTTCAAAGACAAAGTATTGTGTGATGTTGCTCCTCTCGAAGTTTGTGATGTTCTTTTGGGCCAACCTTATTTATGGAAACTTCATATTGTATATGAGTCTAGGCCTTGTAGTGTTATTATTACTTTGAATAGGAAATTGTACAGGATACCTGAGGTAGTCCCACCTAGTGTTATTTCCTTGATCTCTGCTAAGAAATGCAGGAAGGTCATCTCTCAGATGGGAAATTTTGTCTTCTGTATGATTCTCTCTCAATATAAGTGAAATATCACAACCACATCTAGGGTCTCTATGACCAACCTCTCCACACAGCAGAAGCAAGTAGATAAGGTCATGGAAGAATATTCAGACATCTTCTCCTCACCTACAGGGGTACCTCTGCACTGCCAAGTCAAGCACCCCATCGATCTGACCCCCGATGCACCACTTCCCAATGGGCCAGTCTATCGTCACTCTTTGTTAAAGAATCAGGAGATCAAGCGAAAAATCCAAGAACTTCTCCACAAGGGGCACATCCGTCCAAGCTCATCACCTTGTGAGAGCCCAATTGTGCCAGTATAGAAGAAAGATGGAACCTGGCAACTCTGTATTGATTACAGGGCTCTAAATAAAATCATAGTCAGAAACCGGTACCCGATTCCCCGAATCGACGACCTCCTTGATCAACTCATGGGGGCCAAATAATTCAGTAAGATTGATCTGAATTCTGGATACCACCAGGTCCCGATAGAACAGACCGATGTATGGAAGACCGCCTTCAAGTCAAAATAATGCATTTTTGAATGGTTGGTCATGACCTTTGGTTTAACAAATGCTCCAACCACTTTCATGAGGATGATGGAAGATATCATACAACCATTCACTAATACTTTTGTAGTGGTGTATCAGGATGACATTCTAATTTACAGCAAGACTTGGGCCAAACACTTACAACATATTCAATAGGTTTTGCACACCCTGTGACAACACAAGCTATATTCCAACTTGGAAAAATTCTCCTTCGGCATGGACAGGGTCCATTACCTGGGCTACATCATTGATCAACATGGCGTACATGTGGATCCAACCAAGATCCAAGTCATCAGTGACTGGCCAGCCCCAACCACACTCACTAAGCTTCGAAGCTTCTTGGGCCTTGCCAATTTCTACCACAGGTTCGTGTTGGGATTCTCCCATATTGTAAGGGCCCTTAGCCAAATAAACAAGGGTGATGGTAAGGATAAATTTGTGTGGGGTCGGTCCCAACAACAAGCGTTCAATGATTTGAAGCAGTGCTTGAGCTCAGCCCCAGTACTTTCACTACTAGACCTGCAGCATCCCTTTGAAATCGAGACAAATGCTTCAGACTATGTTGTGGGTGTCGTTCTAACTCAACACGGCCACCCCGTGGCCTATCATAGTGAGACACTGTCAGATGCTGTCCGTAAGTACCCTACTTACGACAAATAAATGTACTCCATTGTGCAAGCCTACCTCCAGTGGAGACATTACATTCTTGGGAAAGAGACAGTCATCCACACTGATCATAAGCCACTGTAGTTTATGCAGACACAAGGAAAATTGCAGAATGACCACCATAAAAAGTGGTCGACATACTTGCAGCAATTCCACCTCAACATCAAGTATAAAACAGGAAGCACCAATCGCATCGTTGATTGCCTCAGCAGACCACCAGTCGTGGTACTCACCACGGTGCTAACTCTTGTGGCCATGAGACCTTTAGATGGCCCCAACTCTATGAGACAGACCCTGACTTCACCACCACCTACCAAATGTTGGGTGCATATGCAGTTGTCGATAATTTTCATCTTCAGGATGGGTTGTTGTGTCGTCTGGTCCATATCTATGTTCCATCAAGCAAGCAAACGAAGCTGATCTGGGAAGCCAACTACAATTGGGTGGAAGGACACTTCAGTGTCGAAAAGACAGTGGCAATGCTACAAAAACCTTTCTACTGGCTGAAACTTCGACAGGAGATCAGCAAGTATATCAGGTCATGCACTGTCTGCGCTATTACTAAATCGACCACTATGAAACAGGGCCTGTACACCCCTCTTCCTACTCTTGATAGGCCATGGGAATCCGTCTCAATGGAATTTATATCGGGCCTCCCATCCACCAAGCGGGGAAGTGACTTTTCTTTTGTGGTTGTTGATCTCTTTTCTAAGATGGCGATTCTGGTTGCCTGCAAGAAGAGCATCACAGTAGAGGCCACTGCCAAGCTCTTCTTTGAGCGAGTCTGGGTACATTTTGGAATCCCACAAACCATTGTCTCAGATTGGGATAGTTAATTTCTCATCACATTCTGGTCGAGCCTCTAGTCATTGCTAGACACCAAGCTCACAAAATCCATGGCCTTCCACCCCCAGACAGATGGCCAATCCAAGGTTGTAAATAGAATGATTGTGCATATCCTTCACATGTATAATTCAAAGCACCCCCGCACATGGGATGAGAACCTTCCTTATTTCTAGCATAGCTACAACTGAACCCTACATAACTCAACCAGCCACAGTGCCTTTCAGGTGGGGTTGGGATTCCACCCATTGGATCCCATAGATGTTGCACTTCCCCTTGCGATCACGTCGACTGACCCATATCCTGCTCCAACTAAAGCTAACAAAGCCACCCAGTTTATTGAGTGGATCCATCACATCTTCCAACAGGTTCATGATATCCTACAGAAGTCCAATGACAAGTACAAATAGCGCCATGATAAACATAGGGTGCCACATAAGTTTCAGGTGGGCGACAAATTTTGGTTGCATTTGCAAAAAGAACACCTTACAGGACCCCATCGAAATATTTGCCCACTTCGTTATGGGTCGTACACTATCACCAAGGCCATGGGGGATAATTCTTTTGCGCTCAACATTCCTCTTTTCCTTGGCCTACACCCAGTGTTCAATGTGGATCTCCTTCACCCTTATTTTTCACCACTATTGGACACCTCATAAGTAGCAGAACAGCTGACACCAACAGATATCAACCCCAACTGCATACAACAGGAATCCAATAATCATATTGTGGACACACATATCAAGGGCACTCGACAGCAAAGGATCCATCTTTATCGAGTCGTCAAAGCAGGGTAGCTCCTGCACCAAGGCAAGTGGCTCACCCGAGGCCAAATTCAACAAAAATTTCTTCATTTGATGGGGGAACTCAATGAAATGGATACCATTTATTCCTAAGGAGGAAGGATTGATCAATATGGATATCGGTGGGCACCCACCTTTTCCAACTGGCTCAAAACAGTTTTCTGGCAATTTTGGTAATTTACTATTTTTAGCAGTTTTCACCTCTGGAGCCTTTTTGAGGCCCTAAACGATGTTTTCTGGGAAAAAAGGTTTGAAATATGGAAGTTCCCTTGATATTGTGCCTAAAATGAATATCCTCGATGATACCTTTCCAATGGGCTATCATATGCCTAAAATGGAGATCGTATGAAAAAGTTACTACCCTGGGAAGTTGATGTACTAGCTTACCCAAACGGGGACCACATGAATTTTGGCGCTTCATCTCCTAGGGTTAGGTTTTTGGATGTCTAGGGTTTTTGAAATTCCTGCTTATTGTAAAAATTCCTTCAGAGCCTCATTGTAATCATCTTCCTGCGAATGAGCATAGTCATCACATCTCTTCTCAGAGATAAGCCACCATCATTCCAGCAAGCTTGTTTCTGCTGCATTTTATAGTTTCCAGCTTATTGCTTTATTAATAGAAAACTAGTTTTATTGTATCTCTGTTATTTTTTGTTAAGAACTTGTTAATAATATGTATTCATTTCATTCTTCTCATAAAATCCAGATCACCCAAAGCGGGAGAAATACCACATAATTCTTTTTCTTATATGTCTTGAAGAATTACATTCATTGGAAGAACCAAATTCCATTTTTTTTTCAGTTGCAACTGAAAGGAGGCTCCATGTAATATTCCAGATATAAAAAGTATGCAGAACAGAAATAAAATGCTAGAAATGGCAGATGAACAACAATATAACCAGAATAACACCACAATAATATTGAAATGATAATAGAGTAACACCAGAAAGAGCACTTTGATTACTAAGAGAAATGTTCGTGGGCCTCTTCAAGGGGGAAAACTCTAGTCGAGCAAAGCTCTATTACAATAATATCCAAGCTAGGGTTCACATACCCTCGACTCCTATTTATACTAAATATGTCTATCAAGAGAACCATCTAGTCGAAGATCCTTCTACAAGTGAAATCTTCTTTTAGGTCTTCTTACATTCGATTTATTCTACCTTACTACAAGGCCTTATTAATATTGACCTTTATTACATCAGAATACATTGTTCTACCTATGTAAGGGGTTAGGTCTCTAACATTTCCGCCCCCTTAAAAATACCCTTGTCCTCAAGGCTTGAGATGTGGAAATTGCTGCAGAATGGTGGTTGGTTCCCAAGTGGCATATGATGGAGTTATATCTTTCCTCTGGACTAACACTTCCTTGATGATTCGTTGATGCAGGAGATGCTCATGTTGGTCCAAAAATTCTTGTGGTTGTATCCAAATGGATCCTTCTTTGTCCAAATTGGGAAGGTTGTTTTAAGTTTGGAACTTAGCTCCAATCACCTTCTTCAAGCATGAAACATGAAAAACAAGATGTAGCTTACAAAGATTGGGAAAACCTAACTGATAGGCCACCTTTCCCACACGCTTGAGAACTGTATAAGGACCATAAAATTTGGGGGGCATCTTTTGACAATGGTTGGCCTTGAGGGAATTTTTCTTGTAAGGTTGCAGTTGAAGAAACACTTGATCCCCTCTCGCAAATTGACGTTCAGAGCGACCTTGATCTACTTGTTCCTTCATGCGATTCTGAGCCATGACCAAATTCGATTTGAGGGTACAGAGAATAGCCTCTCGAACTGTAAGTGTTTGGTCAACCACTTGGACCTTCAAGACTGTTGTGAGTGGGAAATCCCCCTACAGACTAGCACTTAGGGTTTTATCATGCATGCAGAAAAGACCTAAAGATTCCTATTTTTTACCATCATCCTAGACCTAATCCCCATTATTCTTAAGAAAATAAAAAGTTAAGAAGATCAAGTGAAAATACCTTATTTCCGGCGTTTGATGTCGATCCCTCTTCACGCTTGGTCGCTCTTTGATTACAAATCTCCTCCCAAGGCTAACCTACATTCACAAAGGAAAAACAAAGAACTCCACATGCATTTGATCTACATATTAATGGGTTAGATATTTAATCAACATGTACGCGATAAAAAATGAAAATATCATATGGTGGGATGGGAAAAGTACTTCTTTATTATTAACTTCACTAAAGCAACTTACAATGATGAAGCTGGACACTGCTCCATGAATATGGTCCTGGGATCCTCTTTTACTGTGCACCAACTGCTAACACACTTGTTTCTCTTCTTCGTTGAAATCACAAAATGGTTGGAGAATCTTGGGCAAAGGGGAATACAAATTTGGGTAGAGTGTCTTTACTATGTTTTTCCTCTTCTAGAATGGGACCCCTACCCCTTCTTTTATAAGCTAGAAGGAGATAGGCATTTAGTCGAATGACTGGCCATGCATGGTCGAAAGGTTTAGTTAACTTACCCAAAACTGTGTATTCCATCAACAACTTTCCATTTTTCGTGCTTTTGTAGGTACACACAGGTTGTAGTGGAGTAGGGCGTGTGGGCCTTTAAAAAGGGTGTTTTTAAGAAGAGTTGTTCAATACTGTCTTGGAAAAGAAGGTATATGAAATGGCTTGATGTCAGGTAAGTATGTCTGGTGCAAATTAGGGTTATAATAGATGCCCCCTAATGTGTGAGGTCAAAAGAGTATCTGATGGCCAAAATACATTATCAATCTTTATCAACGTACCAAACCAATGAGCCCAGGAACCAGAATTCAGGAGGTGCCATCTGCAAAATAAAAATTGTCTCACCGAGGCGGGCATACCCATGCTCAGAATAAAATAAAATCATGGCTACCAATCAAATACATTGTAGATCCATGTCATATAACTATATAAAGTGTAGTCGTGAGCAATACACAGCGGATCTACATCTAAAAATAAAAAAGATATACATGTATACTATCCATCTTCTAGAAGTTGATAAGGCCTAATGGCTGGAGATGATGTCTTTATATCTCGAGCATCAACTTCAAAATCTTCAAAACTTGGGTGGGAGTGTAATATGAGTGTACGACTTCACTACCCAGAGGTCTTCGACGGCTCGTCGATCATGGACTAGAGGATCTTGACGATCAGACTGGAGGCTTCATTGATTTCGAACAAAGACTTGATTGGACTTTCAGGATGGCCAGGCATGAGGGTAAGAGACAAACTACAGAGGGGCCGACTCAGGCTTGGTAAAACTTCCCTTCGACAATAGCATGACAAATGATGAGACTCAGGCAACATGGCATTGACATAATTTCACAATGCAGGAGGCAATGCAAACTCTCCATATGTTTGGAAGAATAACCAAATGGAGGAGGACACAACTCTATGTAGTGAGAACAACTTCCTAAGGTCATATTAAATCTGAGAGCTTGACTAACAAACTGAAGGATGTGCTTTGTCCAAGGGAGACTAATTGTGCTACCAATAAAAAGAAAATACTTTTCCCTTCCTCTTTTTGGGGTATATTTGATTTTTTTGTCTTTTTCAGTAATGTTGGAAATCTTGAAAATGAATAAAAGAATTATACGTTACAAAGGAGGATCGAGTGTCACAAACATACTAGTTCTAAGCGCACAGAACACAGGTATGCCCAGGGAAAAGGAACATATGCAAGAAAAAGACACTCGGGAAAAATCCTCCAAGGGCCAAAGGTGTCAAGATGCAGAGGCAAAGTGACACAGGGCTAGCATATAAGGCATGATTCATATGGTTCAGTTGACAGCAATGTGGAGCCGACAGTTAGACCAAAGACGCAGGTATGCAAATGTGGTTAACAAAACACACAATGGTAACGTCCTTCGTTGTACTTTTAACGAGCCTAGAGAAGGTAAGCTTGGTGGTTTTTCATATTTAGAGAGTCTGAAAAAACATAAAAGGAGACTTCGCTAGGGTACCTTTTTCGAAGATAGTCTAGTCAGCCTGAAAAAGGGGTAAACTAGCACCGACCAAACGTCTATTCAAAACCATCTTAACAAGTGTGATAAAGACAAGATCACTCGGCAATTTTTTCATTTTTAAGGAGTCTGAAAAAAGATTAACTATGGACTCCATTAGAAATGTTCTTCTGGACCATTTTAACGAGTGTGAAAGAATAAGGTCACTCAGCGATCTTTTCAATTTTAGGGTGTCTGAAAATAGCTTAACTATGGACTCCGTGGGAGTGCCTTTTTCATAAATTTAGTCACTTAGGCCCGAAAAAGGGTTAAAATTATACCTGAGAGTACTCTTCTAGAGAACCGAGGCTTCTAGAGTATTCCTTTGTTTGTATAGTTGACCATTCGGACCGAAAAAGGGGTAAACTACTGCCAGACAGACGTGACTTCAAATTTTAGTTTAGCGAGCGTGAAGGTCAACAAGATTGCTCGGTAATCTTTTCACATTTAGAGGGTGATCTAAAATTGAAGAAGACTTGAAACTTGAATAAATATTGCAAGTGAAATTGTTATGTGTTTTTAAAGCAACCAGATCAATTTGCAACACATAATAAAGGATTACTTATGTAAAGATACACATAAACAGCATAATAAATCATTGAACATTAGACATAAACACAGCAACTTGATAAAGGAGTTCACCCCACTTCGGGCTACATCTCCTGGTCCAGCTTCCAATGGATCATTATTATTAAATTGCTCAAAGTGCTCAAAAACATGTCTTAGAGTGCTCAAAATGACAAACTGACTGCTTCAATGGCTCCACAACATCCCAAAACCCCTGTCTGGGCTCTTTCGGCACATGAAACGGTCGAAAACTGAGAAAGATATGCCTCCTTGAAGCTCCTTCTCCAACTTTGTTGTCTCTGGTTCTACAATCTGCACCCTTGTTCTCCAAACCTGGCACACACACTCATTTAAGCGGAAAAACCAAGACCCATACGCAACCGTGCACCGGTACAAACCGTAGAACGGTTAGGGTGCCTCCAGCCCTTAACCGCCTCGGCACTGGGTCATATTTCTCACGCGACCATAGGCTGGGCTTAAAAGTCGTTTGACCGTTTGAAAACCGTGCAACAGATTGCAACTTCCCGCGCAAGTTACAACCGCGCGCATAACACAATGTATAAACATTACATAACACAATATTAAACCCCGCGCGATTTAATACACGGGCCATATAACTATGTTATATATATTATATATAACATTGCAATAAATTACAATGCGCACGCGCCACAATGTATACATATGGTCATATATATTTCAACGGAACCATGGGTCGGGGCTTAAGCCCCAGCCCGCCCCCCTTTCTGCTATAACATAACATCCATGTTAAATAATATATTCAAGGAATAGTTAACAAGGATCAAAGGCGGGACTATTGGTTAGCGGAACATTATGAAAACTTAGTGTTTGGGGAGGTCCGGGGGTCGAACCCCGCGGCCTCCAAACCATTTTATATAAACACAAACATATGAACCAATCACATAGTGACACGTGTCAGCATATTACTGGTCAACGAACATCCAACCAAAATGCACCACATCATCAATATGCCACGTCATCATGATGGTACGGCCCTCCACGTGGCCATACGGACTGTACGGACAGGTACAGTCAGCATCCCAAATTTTTACCTGTTTGGCTTGGCGGTCAAATCGCGATATCTCCTCCATACGGACTCCGTTTGAGAAAATAAATATACCGCCGGAATCAGGAAGACGAGACGGACATAATGGCACTATTTTCATCTCATTCCGACCACT
>ML794746.1:281671-305183 GCA_009831015.1 Picea engelmannii | reverse complement strand
GTCATCATTCCATCAGTTTCACTTTCGTACACCCTCTAAGTAAACAACAGCCATTAAAATCAACGCTTAACTAAAATTTATCAGACTTTTTACATCTTTGTTAGCAAACCTACATTAGTTTAAGGTGTAGGGATTTGGAATAGATTGAAAGGATAACTTTCCAAAGCTATTGAACAAACTTTGTATCTTGCGGTAGGGAGAGCCAAATCCAATTTTCGTATTGTCTTGTTGGGATCCCCTGGCTTGCTGGGATCCCCCTCTCACATAGGGGTTACGCACGAGGTCGCATTCGGATGAGTTACGGAGATTATCCCTCCGTGGCCCAACTGTTTGTAGTGGTCGGATTGTATATTGGGGGTCACTGGAAGGTATACCCACGATTATGTGTGGGAGCCTTTCAAGTTGATTTCGGACTTGTTATCCTGCCCATACGTTCTGACTGGACTGTCGATTGTACCTGCCCAGGGGCTGACTACGAGTTGGTGACCTTAGTAGCCATAATATTTAGGGTCTTACACAAGGTGACGGTGAAGGGAAGTCTCACTGTACCTGGAGCAGACGTTGGTCAAACTCACTTGGGCTCCTTGGAGGGTAAATCCACAATTACTGCATGGAAGCTTGCACCAAGGCGTAAGTCCATTAAGCAGGTCGCCAACGTAACTGATCCACCCACTCTATCCCCACCCCTTCCTATTTTGATCTCGCGACATTGGATTTCATCACCAACTAGTGGTTTCATCATAGGAAGGTTTGTTTGATTGATTGCTTCTTAGATTCATAGCGTGTGTTGTTTGTTTTACTTAGTGGACCTTAGGTCGAGTCAGTATTAATGGCATCGAATCCTGGGAGTATCAATGGAGGAACCCCTTCTCCTGGGGAACCTTATACCTTTCCTTCATTTGGAAACTTTGGTCCTCCATATGTTGCCACACTGAGTCTTCCAGGACTCACTATCGGATTACCAGTTTGGTTGTTCCCCACTCTGGTGATCCCGAATCCTCCCAATGTTTCAACTGCACCTAATACTTTAGATGTTAGTACACCACCCACACATCAACCTCACATCGAATTTTCACCTTCTTTTCCCATTAAGTCTCCTTCCATTTCTCCTTCTTCACCTAGTGAAATCTCTAAAGCAAGTAGCCAGGTTGATCAGAAGAAGAAGAAATGGAAAGAGAAGAAGAAGAAGAACCCGAAAAGGACAAAGATCCCAACAACATCAGATGTTGGCTCTAAGCAACCAGTTACTGTTAATAGTACTGGGAGTGTTGATGAGGTCAACAATATTAAAATGAAGAATCCAAAACCCAAATTCCCTTGCAGCCTTTGTAAGGGTGACCACTTTCTGAGGGATTGCCCCGGTCTTACCCAGGTCTTAGAAATGTGGTCCTCCACGTCATCGGCCTCTGTCGTTCATGTCGATGATACCCCGTCAGCTAGTGATGTTCAGGTTGCTAAGAAGAAGAAAAATGTCAAGTTCCCTTGCATGTTATGTAAAGGTAATCATTACTCTCACCTTTGTCCTTGCATGGACGAGGCTTCTTCTCTTTTGGAAAAAATTCAACTTCCAAAAGGTTATCGTAAGATTTCCTCTGACCCATCATTGGTTGATGGACTGGTCAATCCGGTTCCATCCCCGATCAGTCCGGTTGATCAAGTGGTCAATCTAGTTTCCTCCTCGATTGAACCACGAACCCAAGTAGTTGATCCAGTTTCATCATCGATCAGCCCCGCTCTTCATCAAAAGAGTGACACCAAAGTGGTCGATTTGTTTTCATCCTCGGTCGATCCCACTCTCCCGTTAGAGAGTGACACCAAAGCGGTCGATCCGTTTCCACCCGTCGACCCCATTCTTCCCTTAGAGAATGAAACTCAAGTGGTCAGTTCAGTTCTGTCATCGGTCAATCCCACTCCTCCTTTGACGAGTGCCAAAGTGACTGATCCAGTCCCTTCCTCGGTCAGTCCCACTCTTCCTCTGAAGAGTACCAAAGTGGTCGATTCAGTTTCGCCATCGATCGATCCCATTCCTCCATTGAGGAATGTCAAAGTGACTGATCGAGTCCCTTCCTCGGTCAGTCCCACTCTTCCTCTGAAGAGTGCTAAAGTGGTCTATCCAAGTCCACCATTGGTTGATCTGATCCAATCATCGGTCGATCCTACTCTCCTTCTAGAGAGTAAACCCAATACTGCCCATGTTTTTCTCATTAATACAGACTCTACCATACCGAGAGGCATTCCTCCTTCTCCTGCAAAACCCCCTCCAAGTAATGAGGCCATCCTTTTTTATTGGGGTGTGCTAACTAGACCTCGTCTTCCCTCTCACGTCCCTTTCCAGATTACAGTACAGGTTTGTGGTCGGGACGTTCCTCAAACGTTGATAGATGAAGGTGTGTCTGTTATTATTTTGTCTTCTGTTGCTTGGTACGCTTTAGGTTGTCCGCGGCTTGCATCGGTTACACAGAATCTGTTATCTTTTAACAGAAGAACTAGTCAACCTTTAGGGATCCTTCCTCATTTTCCTATAACTTTGAGAGGGAAAACTGTCTTTATTGATGTCATGGTAGTCCGAGACCCCTTGGATTTTTCTTTACTCCTTGGGCAGGATTATGTCTATTCTATGAAATCTCTTGTATCCACCCTTTTCTGTGTGATATCTTTCCCTCACGATGGAAGAATTGTGACTATTGATCAACTTTCATTCATCGGCCCCGACTGGGTTACCTCCAAAAGTGGTTCCTATGTGCAGACAGTATCACCCTCGCCACATGTCAATTATGTGGCATTGTCTCCCCTGATTTCAACTTTCGATGATTTGGATCCGGTAGTTGACATGGTGATCTCTTTGGTAGGGTTATTGGAGCTCGATCTCTTTACCCCTATCATGACCCTCGACATGTGTTCCTTCCAGAGTGATTGTCTTCCATCCGGTGAAGATATCTTGGAAGCCATGACCACGTTTTATCCTTCGACATGGTACCCTTCCAGAGCATTTTCCTCTTGGAAGCCATGATCCAGATGAAACCACGAGCATAGTTTCTCTTCTCTGTGGCAAGCTCGTTAAAAAATGAAACAGAGGTCCTGAGCATAGTTCTTTTCCTGTGTCAAGCTCGTTAAAAAATGAAACATTCACCTCTCTTGAACCTTATTTTCATCCACCCTTATCCTTTGGTAAATGAATCGAAGCTTGGAGGGCATGTCTCCAGCCTTTGATGATATTTCTGGAGTTAAGCCACTAGCTTTCAATATGGGGGCATACCGAGCTTAGTCTTTGTTCTTTCTCGTGCTCGTGAATACATGAGAATGCATCCTGGTAGACTTTTATCTCTTTTTCGGACTTGTATGGATACACGAAAAAGGAACCCCCTGGAGTTGTCTTTAAGCTCTTTTCAGACTCTCTAAACATGAAAAGATTGCCGAGTGATCTTGCTTCCTTTCCCACTCGTTAAACGGTTTAAAAGGGTGTCTTTCGAGTGATAATTTGTCTCTTTTTTGGCCTCGCAAGACTAACATTACGAAAAAGGAAAACATTGGAGTCATCTTTAAGTTCTTTTCAGACTCTCTAAAGATGAAAAAATTACCGAGCGACCTTGTTCTTTTCACGCTCGTTAAAGTATTTGAAGACAACATCTGTTGAGCGATAGTTTATCTCTTTTTTGGTCTCGTCAGTCTACTTTACGAAAAAGGAACTGAGAGAGTTCTCTTTTAAGTGTTTTTCCAGACTCTATAATCATGAAAAACCTGTGAGTTTTCTGTCTTTGGACTCACTAAACAAAACATCGACAAGCCCATATGGGATCGAACCCTTACTTCTTCCAGATCGTTAAACAAAGGAAGAGGAACTTACCAAAGGTGAGTTTTATCGAGCATGTGTTATCCTCCTCGAGCTCATTAAATCAAAAATAGGTACTCGTCTATCTGGATGGGGGAAAATTTGAAAGAAGCAAGCCAAGCAGTCTCTTGAGAACATTACCAAGTAATTCTTAGAGTCTCCCTTGAACACGGCACTTTGTCTTTTGCATGCATTATAATTTGTTGAACCTCTGCACTGAGCCAATTCTTTGAGTTTCTTTCACTCCTCTGGGTCACCCAACGTAAGTCACAGCATCCACTGCATCATCAAGTTTTGGTCCATGTCATGTTTCTGCTATTGTGCCTTAGTGTTCAAGGGAAGTATCCTCCTTGAGAGTCATCCATCACAAATATCTTGTCTCAATACCCATGTTAGTCCATGTTCATTTGATTCACCAATTACATCTCTATGTCTGTTTCATGTCGTTGATGGGGGATACATTAAGGCCCTCCTTCAACAAGCCTATTCCTGTCAACTTCAACACATTATCCAGGAATCAGACTTAGAAACCAATTAGTACTTTGGGACCTGCATGCCTCAATGGCAGGCCTCCTCACATCCGACAACAGGTTTACATCACTGACCTCTGATCGGATGATTCCACAGATGTTCGACTCCATCTCATCCATTCACATTCATTGGAATGTACTAAGGTACCTTGGGAATCATTGACATTAATGGTGATCTCCCTCGCGCTTGTTAATGGTTTACATCATTGACCGGTAATCAAGTGGTTTCTGCCATGTTTGACATCAGGACATCTATTCGCATGGTTAGATTCATACTACATCGGGATCGGTAAGAAGACCCTGGGTTGAGTGATCACTTTGATATGTTCTTTGCCCAGGTTGCGAAGGAATTACTCTTGAACAATAACACATATATACTGTTACATAGATCCACTTTGTATTGGTCATGGCTATGTCTTGTCATCTCGTAGATCCACTGTGTATTCTTCGTGGCTACGATCAGTTCAGTTCATGTATAGATCCACACTGTATCCTCAGTGGCTATACCTTTTTATCAATACAATTATGGATCCGTGGTGTATTTTATGGTGGCCATATCTTCCAAGTCTTGATCACCCAAGCATAGGTATGCCTGCCTTGGGTTTGAAACATGTCATAATATTTGTTGGATGTTTGTGTGCAGCTTTTGTCAGGTTCTCTATGTCTATACCCTTGCTTGAAAGTCTACAAAGCATTTCAGTTATCAGTTCTCATCTTCAAACTTCATACTTTGGGGGGAAATCTGTTACACATCAAACATAATCACTTTGATAATGTCGCAAGTGTTGTCATTACAAAGGTCGCAAGTGTCGCATTTTGCTCACAAAGTCACAAGTGTCGCATGTTGCTCACAAGTGTCGCAAGTGTTAAAGAAAGCATACTGTCATGATGCCTATGTCGTGCCTATAACGACATCATAAGGACACTTGAAACACCTCAAACATTTGATTTGGAAGAGAAGAAATGAGTCAGCAGGCTTACAAACCTTTTTCCATCTGAAAACACCTCAAAAACTGACCTTTTGAAGGAGAGCGCTCCCCTATACCTCTTCTGGGAGCGTTGGCGCTCCCCCTTACACTGTCTAGGAGCATTATAAAGCTCCTTTGGCCCTTTTGAGGGAGCGTTGGTGTCTTTAGGAGCGTTGGTGCCCCCCTTAAGCCTACTAGGGAGCACTATAGCGCTCTGATGCCCCTTTTGAGGGAGCGCTACCTATTTTGGGCAGTATTTAAGTTGTTGAGATGAATGGGGGAAGGATCCTTTCATTCTTGGAAGGCAGTTGGATTTGAATCCCTAGTCCAGCCATGATCTTAGGGCAGATCCTCAACTAAAGGAGGAAAATCCTCACCTTCCCCAAGGATATCTCAAGTTTTTGAGCCTCTCCAAGGCTATATAAGAAAGCTTTCTAATGGTGAAAGGGGACTGGAAAGAGAGAATCACACCAAACTTATGATCTCATAAGTGGTGTTGGAAGAGAGATATTTTGGAAGCAAGAGACCTATGATCTCATAGGGAGCAATTAGTAAAGTTATCATCATTCAGATCGTGGATCTTTTGAGCAAGGGGTAGACAAGGAGGACTTGACAGAACTGCTGCAATTCATCTATGGTTGTAAGCAATGTTTTGTCCTCATTAATATAATTTGCTTGGCCTGTTTCTTTCTAATTCATGTTCAATCTCACATGAATTTGTCTCTTTAGTAGATAGACCTATTTCGGACTAATCTTGATAGAGTAGGAAGTGGTCATACTTTGTTTGTCTACATGGCTTATCGATGAGCGAAAGATTAGAGCTCAACTCGGAGCATGCAGGGACAAACACCGATAAAAGGTACTTCTTTTCTCCTTCCTCCTCACACACTAGTCCACCTAGATCTAAAAGGAAGTCAGTGACCATGATAAGCACTTTCTATCTTAGTGTTAAGAGTCTAGCTCTTTGAGGAGATCTACCTGTTCGCAGAGAGATTTTCCTTCAACAGTTCTGATTAAAAGTTTTCATGGTGTAAGCCACTACTATCTGGAATGCTACGTGGTAAGGGAGATGAGGTTTTAAGTTGGTCGTATCAATCATGATCGTACCCGGATTACAAGTCTTGGCGGATCCTAAAGTGGCTAAAAAAGTCTTTCTCTGGGAAGGGCATCTTTGGAGGAATTCCAAAGAAGACATCGCACAAGGGGTTTGAGACAAATCCTCCACCACAAAGTAGTTATGGGTGACCCTTTTGTTTGGGTTGTGAGAAGATTTTTTAAACGCACCTTTTGGGATGTGTGTCATGATTTCTCCCAACGTCTTCTCAATCTAGAGAGGAAGAGATGGGGTTTCATCTTCTTTACCCTTCTCAGAGGTCTTGGCTTGATGTAATCATGTGCTTTAGTTGATATATAGGCATCACCTTTCATCATATACACATTCATGGATGCAGAATTGTTTGAAGATGGAGGGGGTCCTTGGCTGCCCCCTTCCACACTTGTAAAGGCTTGAGTTAGATTTTGGCCATTTTGAAAAGGGTTTGTTAACATAGCCGGCTGCTGCTATGATAATAAATTTTGGGCCTCTGCAAGCCGAGGGAATTGGTGAGTTGGGTGGTCTTTCGCACAGAGATTACATGGATACCTCGACTTCCTTTTTTTGGTGTTGCCCCCGCCATCATTATTAGTGGGTTTCTTATCCCCCTTACCCTTGTTACATTGTTTTTTCTTTCCATCAGGTTGTTGGCTGGCCTTCGTATTTGTCGATGGCACATTATGTACATCTGACATTTGGGTAGGGGGAGCAGCCAAAACATTAGTCTGGATAGCCACTATATGCTGGATAGACAAATGTTGCAATTGTTTCGTTAGTTGTTCAACGGGCATTGTTTGTGCTGAACCAACAATACCATCGCCATGTGGTCTAGCTCACTGTCTGGTTTTATCAAGTATTGATTGTGATGCATCTGGAAAGATCTCGTATAGTAGACCAGACTGAGAATAGATTAGCTCAAGATGTTGATCTCTCATGATTGCATCTTCTTTGGAAAACACTCCCGATATTGCAACGTCTTTGGATAACTGTGGGACCAAAGACTTAAGGAACCACTCTAGCAGGAATGCTGGTGGGACTGACACCTGAATCAAACTCTTATGGCATCTCCACTCTTGGATGTGATCAGAGATATGGTTTTATTTTGTTTGTTCAAAATTGGCCAGCAATTATGTGCCAGTGTCGTATCTCACAGGTAATTGGAAATGGTTTAGGAAATCCATTGCCAATTCGCCGAAGGAAGAGTATATTGAGCGTTCGAGCTCAATGTACCATTTCACAGCACTCCCAATGAGAGTACATTGAAACAGTTGCAACTGTATGGAGTCGTATTTCAACGAATTAGATGAGCACCAAAGGTGGAAAGTAGTCACATGATCACCTGGATCTTCGTTAGGCTTAGCTTCAAACTTTGGTATATCTAAAGGAAACTTTGTCGACATAGGGGGCCAACACGGATCGTGACAGATAGGGTCATGCAACAACCTTGTTAAGTCTGACAAATGCAAGGTTTCCAGGAAAGGTAGTTTGGGTTGTTGGTGATAACCATGGAAAAAGGGGCTTGGAGTTTGACTGGCACCAGGTTTCTAGGAAAAGTTGGGTTGTTGGTCGAGGTTCTAGTAAAATCCATGGCCATGACCAGCGTATGGATTTTTCGTTTGAGGATACATCATCGGTTGATTCCTGAAATAGGATGTAGATGGTTGGGCATGCATTACATTCAGAGGACTTTGGGAAGGGTTTCCCCATGTCAATCCCATGGGCATAGGTATTGCACCTTGCCCGGGGTTCCATTGGTTGTGAAAAGAATTGCCCCAGATCGACATTCCTGATGAAGGAACTGATCCTTGCCAAGAATTCCAAGGTCCTAATGCTGAAGAAGTTCCTGGGTTTCCCCCTTGTGCAGGAATAGTACCCTGCATAGGATTAGGTAGGCCATAACCAGGGTTTCCCCCAATCGGGAAAGCAACTAATGAGAAAGAGTTGTTACCAAATGCATCGAACAAAGAAAAAGGTGTTGACCCTACTGGCATATTATGAGAAGGTGGTCCTTGACTCCCTAATCCAAATGAACTATGGTGTGTGTTTGGCCCAGCGGATTGTTGGTGGGTACCATCAAGCGAAGGGGATGAAGGAGGTATATGACCTCCCTCGTAAGGGAAAGTGTTAAAGGGATCTGAAGTGCCCCCCATGGGTCCTTGCAGAGGAGAGTTAGAGCTCCCTGCCCCCAGACCTAAAATCTGTAAAGTGGAGTAGGATAGTACAGGGCTTGTACTTGAGATAGGCATCCCGTATGAGAACAGAGGGCTTGTCACACTCTATGTGAAAGGAGCAGTGGTCACCGCCAAAGATGGGATCGGACCACTACTCGAGGTAGAGTCAATTGAGACCATGGTGGCTCGGACCGACAATGATGGGTTAGGAGGTGGAACACCCCCTGTGGTGACAGCCATAGTGGGAATAGAAGAATTCCCAGAAGAAGTGGCAGCATTTGTTTCCATTGCTGCGTGTGACACTGTCTAGCGCCCGTAAGGATAAATATGTACGATGATGGGCACTGAAAGATCAATGGTTGGAGTTTTGGGAGGACTGAGATCTTCCACTCCAAGGTTTGAAATAGTTGGTTCCTCCGGATGTTGGTTGGGCACATTTTCCTGTGACGCAGTCGCTTCAAAAGACCCTTGTTGGTCTAGCTTTCACCTTAGCGGTGGCAGGGGTGGCTCCCATGTAACCAGTGGCAGGCCAAGAATTCTTCGTGACCGACGGAGTTCATGATCCTCCACTATGTGAGAATATCAAAGACACACTAAGGATTTCTATTCGTTCAAAAACAGCACACACTAGAAAAAAAGTCCCTACAAGATAAAACAAGCAAACACTATACTAGTTGGAAGAACAGTTACAACAACCAACACTAGAGCAACTTAGCGGTGCAAGTGCAACTCGAACATGGAAGCACCCTCCAGGTATACTCTGCAAAGAGTGGCCCAATGTCTATCCTAGGTACCATGGTATACACCCGCAGTCACCCGTGTATGTCTCTAAAAAAGATAGGCAACTAGGTTGTCAGCGCGCAAACAGTCACCAGGCGGGTACAGACGATAGTCAGGTAGACCACAATGAGCAGGGTATCGAGCCTGAAACTTGTCAAGGGTATTGAAAGCAAGTGGTCCGAAAGACAACTAAGGACCTCGAATGGATTTGAGACCCATGAAGCTCTGTGGCAAATGCAATCGATGGAATCCCAAGACAAGCCCTCTATATGTGTTCTCCACTACGATTGGTCTGTCTTTGGAGGGGTTATCTCCACTACCTTTTCACACGTGACCTCATGTTTATCCCCTGTGTTAGAGGGGGGTCCTGAATAACTTTCATGATACTGGAATTTTAACACTCCCTAACATAGACTCTTATGTATGTTTTGCAGCCTTGAAGAGTTTCCTCTCCAACGTAAATCAAGGCTCTAGCCTAGACTAATTGATGGACCCTACAAACATAAAGTCTAATTGATTTTAATTAATCATTAATTTTTTATGGATTGTCTTAAGTCAAAGGTTATGAAAGTGAAACTAATGATGTTTTGAGAGATGAAAGAAAAGATAAAACAAAAAGCTGGAAACAAAATAACTTCTTCTTGACACAATTCATAATCAACTTTTCAAACTAAAAAAAATTTCTAAGATCTTTGAACAGCAAACTCAAAACAGAATTTCACTCGACTACGAGCTACTTATTTTCCTAAGTAAATAGCCAAGAACTTATGAAAGCAAAAATTTTCCTAGTTATTAATGCAAACCAATAACTACTTAACCAAACCAAGAAATAAAAGAGTTTTTTTTTTATTTAATGCTCGCAAAGAAAAAAAGGAAAAATGACGACAAGTAAATACCAAGAAAACTTCTGGCCTAAGCGCAGATCGCAAAGAGTCACTGAAAGTAACACTCAAGTAGATTAAAAAAGGACTCTCACATTTGTCTAAAAACCCTATGAAGGGAGAATTTTGGGGAAAACTTCTTAATGAAAAAAGAAAGGTATTGTTGTGATCAAACCTAAGTTGTCGACTGCTATGACAGAGACTAAGAACCTTGAGAGGTATAATTCTTGAAAAGGAAAAGGATGACTGCCTCTCCTTAAACAAGAATTTTCTCAACAGGCACGATGTTGATAGTTCAATAGCCAATGTGTCCACGTGAGATGTAAAAGGTCAGGGCACATGTACACGCATGCTGACCTTATGTAGGCCATGTGTAACTCTACCACTCTTCATAAACTTACAGAGACTACTGGTATTGAGAACCAAAATCTCAGAGACTACTGGTATTGAGAACCAGAATCTCTTGAAGACTCACAAACTTACTTTGTCAGAAAAGAAAAAAAATCCAAGGAAAATTTCATATAACAAAACCAATCTGAAGTGGTACCTAAGCTACAAACTGCAAAAATAGAGACCAGAATGAGTTTTAGAAAACCCTTGAGAAGGATCACTTATGATAGGGAAGAGGATGACTGCCTCTATAATAAAAAAAAATTGAACTTAACCATGCTACTATCACTTCATCAGCTAGCATGTCCACGTGGGCTGTGTGAAGGTTTTGCGCGTGTACACACATGCAGGCCTTATACAAGCAGCATGTATCTCTGTGACTTCCCAAAATGAGAATGCAGCCAAGAAAAGAAAGCAGGGAATACTGGTATGGAAGACCAGAAACCCTACTAGATCAGACTTCTGCAGAAACTCGGAAAAAAGGTGATGAAACCAATTTAAAACTACCAAAAAGTATCCTCAGAAACCCGAGAGAAATCCCCAGTATGGTTGCCAATTCTGTTGTGGGTGGAAAATCCCTCTACGAACTAGCACTTAGGGTTTTATCATGCATGGAGAAAAGACCTAAAGATTCCTACTTTTTACCATCATCCCAGACCTAATCCCCATTATTCTTAAGCAAATACATAGTTAAGAAGATCAAGTGAAAAAACCTTATTTTCGACATTTGATGTCGATCCCTCTTCATGCTTGGTCTCTCTTTGACTGCAACTCTCCTCCCAAGGATGACATGCATTCACAAAGGACAAAAAAAGAACTCCACATGCATTTGATATACATATTAATGGGTTAGATATTTAATCAACATGTATGCAATAAACAATGAAAATCTCATATGGTGGGATGGGAAAAGTACTTCTTTATTATTAACTTCACTAAATCAACTTACAATTATGAAGCTGTCCACTGCTCCACAAATCTGGTCCTGGGATCCTCTTTTACTGTGCACTAACTGCTAACACACTTGCTTCTCTTCTACATTGAAATCACAAAATGGTTGCAGAATGTTGGGCAAAGGGGAATACGAATTCGGGTAGAGTTTCTTTACTATGTTTTTCCTCTTCTAAAATGGGACCCCTACCCCTTATTTTATAGGATAGAAGGAGCTAGGTATTTAGTCGAATGACTGACAATGCATGGTTGAAAGGTTTAGTTAACCTACCCAAAACTGTGTGTTCCATCAACAACTTTCCATTTTTCATGCTTTTGTAGGTACACACGGGCTATAGTGGGTCAGCTAGAGTGTACACATGGGTTGTAGTGGAGCAGGGCACGTGGGCCTTTAAAAAGGGTGTTTTTAAGAAGAGTTGTTTAGTACTGGCTTGGCAAAGAAGGTATATGAAATGGCCTGATGTCAGGTAAGTATGTCTGGTGCAAACTAGGGTTATAACACAGACACCTGGTAAATATGAGAGGAGTGAAGGTGGCTTTTGTCCATAGACCGCTTCAAAAGGAGTCATGTGTGTAGCTATATGGTATGAAGTGTTGTACCACCATTTAGCTGGGGGCAACCATTGAGCCCACTGATTTTTCTTTTTCGATGCAAAACACCTCAGATATGTTTCCAAACACTTGTTGACAAATTTAGTTTGACCATTTGTCTGGGGATGATAAGTTGTGCTGAGATGCAATTGGGTTCCTTGTAGCTTGAATAGTTCTTGCCAAAAATTGTCAGTGAAATTTGGGTTGCGATCAGAAACAATAGAATGTGGCATGCCATGAATCTTGAAGACCTAATCCATGAAAATTTGAGCCACTGTGGATGTTGTAAATGGGTGTTGAAGAGAACAAAAATGAGCATACTTGGAAAGGCGATCAACTACCACCATGATGAATGATTTATTACCCAATTTAGGTAAGCCTGTAATAAAATACATAGAGATATCCCTCCAAATAGCAGGTGGAATCGGAAGTAGTTGCAATGTGCCTGGAGATTTGACTGTTTCTCCCTTGTTGCATTGACACACATCACATTCAACCACAAAATTACGAACGTCTTATTTCATACCATCCCATAAAAAGGAACGTTTGACCCTGTCATAGGTTTTAGTAAACCCAGAGTGCCCAAATGTGGGTGTAGCATGAAGCTCGGAAAGCACCATGGATTTAAGTTTTGACTGTTTACTTAAATACAAACAGAATTTGTATCGAAGCTCATCATGGAGCCATGATTACCCTGGGAAAACTGGAGAATTGGACTGCAATTGTTGTATCAAATGAAAACTTTTGGGATCATGTAGCCATTCCTGGCGAATGGCTTGGAGCCAATCTGGTACAATGAAGGAGAAAGAAAAAAGAGAGCCTTCATTTTCATATTTTTGGGAAAGTGCATCGGCCACCACATTGTCTTTGCCTTTCTTGTAAATGATCTCATAATCATATCCAAATAGCTTAGTCACCCATTTTTGTTGCTCTGGGGAGGAAATGTGTTGTTTCGGAAAATACTTGAGGATTTGATGGTGTGTCTTAATTTGGAAGCATTTCACCAATTAATAAGGGCGCCACCAATCAACGGCATGCAGAATAGCCAACATTTCCTTTTCATAGATTGATTTTCCCAAATTTCGTTCAGACAATTGTTTGTTGGTAAAGGCCAAAGGCCTACCCTCTTGCATAAGGACAGTGCCAATACCATTCCCTGAAGCATCACATTCCAAGACAAAGGTCTTTGTGAAATCAGGAAGGATCAAAACTGGAGTTGTGCACATGGCCATATTCAAGGTTTGAAAAGCCTGAGCAGCTACTAGGGTCCAAGTGAAATAATTATTTTTAAGGAGTGTCGTGAGAGGTGTCACAATCTTTCCATAATTCTTAACAAACTTGTGATAATAACCTATTAGGCCCAGAAATCCTCACAAGATTTTGAGAGTCTTTGTGTGAGGCCAATCTTGCATAGCTTCAATATTTTTAGGATCCACCCTGATGTCGTTCTTGCCAACAAGATGGCCCAAGTACTCGACTTCTGAGGCACCAAAATCATATTTAGATTGGTTCAGGAAACGTTAGTGCTGAGATAGTAGATGGAGAACTTGATCCACATGAGCAAGGTGGTCTATCCAAGTTTTTCTATAGATGAGGATATCATCAAAGAAATTTAAGACAAAATGATGGAGAAAGGGGCGAAAGACATGATTCATGAGGCTTTGGAAGGTGGAGGGGGAATTACACAAGCCAAATGGAATGACCAAAAACTCATAGTGGCCCTCATGAGTTCTAAAGGAAGTCTTAGGAATGTCTGCCTCTTTCATACGGATCTGGTGGTAGCTAGAACGAAGATCAAGTTTAGTAAAGAATTGGGTGCCACTCAATTCATCCAAGAGGTCATCAATGACAGGAAATGGAAATTTTTCTTTAATGGTGAGTTTGTTGAGGGTGCAAAAGTTAGGACACATGCACCAAGAACCTTCTTTCTTCAGGACCATGACCACATGAGAGAAGAGTAGGGGCTCGTACTAGGGCGGATAACGCCTGCGTTGAGCAGTTCTTGAACCATTTTCTCAATTTCATTTTTTTGGGAAAAGGGGTGACGATAGGGACGGATATTGGGAGGGAGGCTTCCTGGTATAAGGGGAATGGAATGATCATGAACACCACAGGAAGTCTAGAGTCCCTGGGGAGTGGAAAATACCACTTGATGTTTAGAGAGGATGGATTGGAGGTCTTGCAGCACAGAGGGTGTCTCAGTTGCCTGTATGGCATGGAGCTAGGAAATAACACCAGAATGACCTTTTTTTAGTATCTTTTCCATGCAATGGGAACTAATGATCTCCGGTGAACTGACGGTGATGCCTTGGAAATTATATTTTTGGCCCTCCTGGTCAAATTGCATGGTTAGTTCCTTGAAATCCATGAGAATGGGACCCAAAGTCCTTAACCAGTCTGCACCCAACACAATGTCACAACCACCCATGTCGATAGCAAACATATGATATTTCAGGTGGTAGTCACTAATTTGGAGACGCACATTTTCACAACGCCCTCCACATTTCATGGAGCTTCCATTGGCAATCATGATTTGGAAATTATTGACTGCATGGATATAACAATGAGTTTCTTGGGCAATGCAGCGATGAATAAAATTATGGGTGTTTCCACTATCAACCAGAATAATGACCTTCCTATTCTTGATGTAATCAATTAGCTTGAGGGTTTGGGGAGAAGATAAACCAGTGAGAGCATTTAAGGAAATAATTGGTTCTACTTCGGGAGGGTCTGAGGGAGGGGTTATGTACATGGTTTCAGGTGACTCAGACACAAGGGGAGTTTCAACATCCTCTTCCGAAACATCCTCCGAGATGGCCATAAAAAGATTTTGTTCTTTACACTTGTGGCCCGGAAAATATTTTTCATCACAATTATAACAAATGCCTTTGAGTTGGTGTTCAACCATTTCATCTCTGGTCAATTTTTGGATCTTTAGTGGAGCAAAGGGAGTAGTGGGATTTACTATTTTAGTGCTAGGAATAAAGGGGGGTTTCCGGTTTTGAGAATATACAACCTGTTGTGCTTCTTTAGATATTTTAGTAGCCTCCACCCAAATCTGAGGCCAATCCATGAGGACATGGGCACGAATCTCATCCTTGAGGCCACTGATAAAACATTCTCGGAAAAAGGCATCAGACATGCCCTTTGTCCAAAAATCCAAGTGCTCAAAAGTAGCTATAAATTTTTTTCGTTGTTCCTGATTGTTTCAACTTTTTCAAACTCCCTAAATGATTGGTGTCAGTGTTAAAGCATTCATAAATCTCTGCCACAAAGTGTGTCCAAGAAATATACCCTTGACGTGAAGTTTTTCTCCATTGCCACCATTGCTAGTGTTCTTGATCTAGATGGAGAACACCATACCAGAGTTTGGTCAAGTCATCTATAATGTCGTATAAAGAGAAATAATGTTTCATTTGGGTTACCCAACAAGTGGGATTCGATCCATCAAATTTGGTCACATCCACCCGCGGATGGCGTAGGTCATGTTGAAAGTGATGGTGATGAAAATTATGGGAATGAGAGGAAGTTTCAGCTTCAGTATGTGGGGGTGGGTCAGATAAAGGTTTGTCTACAGGGATATGTAGCTTTGTGTAGATCATCGAAATGACAGATTCAAGTTGGGTAGTCATGTCTTGTTTGAGTTCCTTGACTGAGGCGGAAATGGAGGACTGTATGGTTGTATTGATGGTGCCAACATTAGCACTGAGCTGTTTCACTTCTTGTTGGGTCTCTATGAAATTAGATTGCAAGGTATTGAAGCGAGCTTCCAAGTCTTGGCTACAGGTATGGGCCATAATGACGAGGGAACCGAAATGGGGCGGGTGGGGTCAAAATATTTGCTGAAAAGTGATATGTATGAATGTGACAAGGGAGAAGAGATAAATCCAATGGTATAGGTCTCAAATAATGGTGCAAAAAATTCCAAACTTGTGTTTCTTTTTTTTTTTTACACTTGCAGAGTTATACTCTGGTCTGAAGAATACTACAGTGATGAAATTCCCAAATGCTTAACCAGAAAGAAATGTGTATTGATTTAGCAACCTGAACACAATTGTGCAGCAATAGATCTTGTATGTTTTAATTTTTTTGTTTCTGTCCCCAAGGGTTAGGTATTCAAGGGTTCTATAGATAAGGGTTTTCCCTATGCTAAGCTCTCTGATATACGTGTGGTGTCCAACAGTAGTACTCAACCCAATATCTCAGGGCACTAACAAAGGAGGATAGACCGTGCCCTTAGCCGTACTACCCGACTACCCAGGTACTAGAGAGTATCTTCCCGAGTGATGTTCTCGGTGGCACTATAGCAGTCAAACAGCCGATCAATTTATCTATAGAGGGCTTCAGGAAATCTAGGTCAATCCATACACAAGTACTTTCTGATGCACTACCACTCGAAGGGGTACCAACAGGGGTTACAAGGGTGGCCAACATATGTGCGCTTAAGAACCACTTGTATTTATTGCATGTATGAATCCCTCAACCGTGGTTTTATGCGTGTAACGACAAATCTATGTGGCTTAAAGATGTCGGAATATGTCTCTACCCTGAAAAAAATTTAACCCACAATTTTCTGCCAAGGAAAGTGCTCTGATACCACTTTTAATATTCCAGATATAAAAAGTATGCAGAACAGAAATAAAATGCTAGAAATGGAAGATGAACAACAACATAACTAGAATAACACCACAATAATAATGAAATGATAATAGAATAACACCAGAAAGAGCACTTCGATTACTGAGAGAAATGTTTACGGGCCTCTTAGAGGGGGCAACCTCCAGTCCAGCAGAGCTCTATTACAATAATATCCAAGCTAGGGTTCACATACCCTTGACTCTTATTTATACTAAATATGTCTATCAAGAGAACCATCTAGAGGAATATCCTTCTAGAAGAGGAAGCTTCTATTAGGTCTTCTTACATTTGATTTATTCTACCTTATTGCAAGGCCTTATTAATATTTACCTTTATTACATCGGAATACATTGTTCTACCTACGTAAGGGGTTAGGTCCCTAACACTCCAACCCCCTTGTTTCTCAGGATACAACTTGAAGGAAGCTCTAACTCTCCTATTCTCTGGCTACAACCAAAAGGAGGCTACAACCCCCTATGTTCTTCGTCTAAAACCGGAAGGTGGCTACAACCACCTGTCCTTGCCCCATCCAACCGCCCTGAAGTAGAAGTAGAATGATCAAACCACTGTCACACCATCATTGTGAGATAAACCATTGTAAACCTATACCAATAAATCTGAACCATGCATCAACCTGTACCTCAAGCTGTAATCAATCTGTACCATAAACAAGTGCATAAACCATGCACCAACCTGTAATCAACTTGTACCATAAAAAATTGCATGCAACCATGTACCAAGTATGTACCAATCATGTTTCAACTACTCATCAATATGTACCAACATCATCAACTATACACCTCATGTATGTGCCAACTCATCAACTACTTGTCTCAACCATGTACCCAACATGTACCTCAACCAAAAACCCTCATCAATATCATCATCCAAATATGATTTGTAACTCTTCAATAGATCTCTTTTATATGATCACATACCTGCAAACCTTCCTTACCTTTAACAACAAGAGACTAGATTTTTCATCAAACTTTTCTTTAGTCTCACATGACTAGTTTTGGATTAGTCAACAACCCTAACTTGAAATAATAATAACTATGTACCTGTAATGAATAAAATTTGAAACTGATACAAAATTTGCCAAATCTGCATCTGTGTAGGCAATAAGAGATAGATCATTTCCTTTTGGATACCATAATCCAAACTCTTTTGTTCCTTTGAGATATCTAAAAATTCTCTTCACTGCTAATACATGTGATTCCTTTGGTGCTGCTTGAAATCGTGCCACCTATCCAACTGTCTTCATTACATCTGTTCTATATGTTGTCACATATAGTAGGTTGTCAATCATTGACCTGTATTGCCTCTGATCTGTAGACTTTGAATCATCATCTTTGCTTAACTTGCAATTGGTTTGCATGGGAGTGATAATTGCTTTGCAATCTTCCATTCCGAACCTCTTTAGCATTTATCTGATATACTTGGTTTGAGAAATAAAAATTTCTTGGTTGTTTTGACGTATCTGAAGTCCCAAAAAGAAGGATAGTTCTCCAAGTAATGGCATTTCAAATTCATTCTGCATATCCTTTGCAAATTTCTGGCTTAACCTGTCATCATCACTACCAAAAATAATATCATCAACATAAAATTCAATTAATAAAATATTACCTTGACATACCTTGATGTAGAGGTTGTTTTTTGCACTTCCTTTTCTGAACCCTGCCTGTTGTAGATATTTATCCAGTCTAGAGTACCATGCTCTAGGAGCCTATTTTAGTCCATACAAGGCCTTCTTTAAGTTGCACACATAGTCTGCATTCTCTGACAACTTAAATCCTTCTGGTTGTTCAATGTAGACTTCTTCTTCAAGTTCCCCATTTAGAAAAGATGATTTTACGTCCATCTGATATACTTTAATATTTTTGAAGTACACATAAGCTAAAAGCAATCGGAATGCTTCCATTCTGGCAACTGGGGAAAATGTCTCTTCAAAGTCGACTCCTTCAACCTATGTATATCCTTTACATACCAATCTAGCTTTGTTCCTTGTAACTTGTCCATATTCATTCAATTTATTCCTGTATACCCACTTTGTGCCGATCACATTCTAATACTTTGGTCTTGGAACCAATTCCCAAGTTTCATTTTTCTCTAGTTTATCCAATTATTCATCCATGTCCTTGTTCCAAAATTCATTCTTATAGGCCTCTTCAAAATAGGTTGGTTCAATCATATATGTGAGTGCTAGGTGTGTTTGTTTTGGTGAACGGATTCTTCTTCTAGTCTCAACTCCTGCATCTTTGTTTTTGATAATCTGATCTTAAGGATGATTCTTTTGTACTCATCTGCTAGGTGTCTTTGGAGGCACTTGTTGAACTTTCTCTTCTTCTTCTTTCGGATCCTCTTCATCATCCTCTTTTACTTCCTTTTCATTTTTTGCTTCTTCTTCAAAAAGTTGTTCCGTTGATTCATTTTCTTCTTCTTTTGATTCTAGTTTGTTTGTTTCATCAATTGTTACGTTGATGCTTTCTACAACTTTGTTCAATATCTGATTGTAACACTTTTATGCTTTCCTTGTACTTGAGTAACCAACAAGTATTCCTATGTCCACATGAAAGTCAAACTTTCCCATTTTTCCATCTTCTCTTTTGATGTAGCATTTGCTTCCAAAAACTCTAAAGTGCTTCACATTTGTTGGTCTTCATTTCCATAGCTCGTAGGGATTTTTGTCAGTGTTGTTTCTGAGAATTACTCTATTTTGAATGTGAACTATTGTATCCATTGCCTGTGCCCAAAATATATCTTTTAATTTGGAATCCATTAGCATTGTTCGAGCCATTTCTTGTACTGTCGTGTTCTTTCTTTCAACAACTCCATTCTGTTGAGGTGTCCTAGCAATGAAGAATTGTCTTTTTATTCCATGACTATTGTAGTAATCCATAAATTCATTTGAAGTGAACTCTCCTCCATTATCATATCTCAATCATTTGATTTTTGAATCCATTTCATTTTCAACCATCTCCTTGTAGATCTTGAAGTTTTCAAAATCTTTTGACTTATTCTTGAGAAAGAAAACTGAAGTCATTCTTGTATAATCATCAAATAATAACATAAAGTATTTCTCACATTTTAAAACCTTCGTTGTAGTTGGTCCAACTAAATCAGTATGCACAATTTTCAGTGGTCTTGTCGTTGAATATTCCTTTGATTTGAACATGATCTTTGTTTGCTTTCCTTGTTGATTACTTGCATAAAGTGTTGGTTGGTTTCATGATCCGAGGCATTTCTCTGACTTCTTCTCTTCTACTGACTTTGACAAGGTTATAAAAATGTATGTGACCCATCTTCTATGACATAGCCAACTTTCATCTCCCTTTCCTAGACAACACTTTTCATTTCCAATTTCACTTAATACATATATGTTGCTTGAAGTTCTCGCAGCTATAGCAATCAATTTTCATGAAACTTCTTTTCTTATCTCACATTTTTGTGAATCAAAAGTAACTTTATGACCTTGGTCACACATTTGACTCACACTTAGAAGATTGTGTTTCATATCTTCTACTAGTAGAACATTTTTTTCCTTGGTATTCTTGTTCCCAATTCTGACTGTGCCTTTTCCAATGATTTTAGTTGAATCATCATTTCTAAATGAGACTGATCCATATCTTTCCTTTTGTAATGTAAGAAACCTGTCTCTATCACCTTTCATGTGTTTTGAATAGCCACTGTCAACATACCAACCATGTTTCTTCTACTTAGCTTATGGAGCGAGTGTGCATTTTTCATTGCTATACTGATCTTTCTTTCTTATCCATTTCCTTTTCTGAAGTTGATGTATGTGATTGTTGTTATTCTATTACGGTTTTCTAGGAGGGACTGTCATTCTGCAATCTTTGGCCATGTGTCCAAAATTTTTACATTTGTAACATTCCACTTCAGTGCTCAAATATTCAAATATGTTGTAACTTCTTCTTTATGTTTCACTAGGGATTCTTGGATAACCCCTTTGTGTATGACTTTCAAAGTTGTTTGTGTTCCTGTTGTTAGATCTACAATTCATAGATTTATGTCCTAAATTATTACATGCATAACATAAACCAAAAAGGATAGTTTGATACCTGGGAGTTGAAGATCTTCTGAAAGGAGGTACTCTTATGAATTTGTCTTCTTTCTGGGGCCTATCTGTCGATTGTTGATTATGAAATCTGAATCTTCTCGGTGGAGGAGTGTCCCTGTAATATTAATTGTAGATATTCATATCCCCCTTGATTGTTTCTTCATATATTTTTGAATATGTTTCTTGCTCTGTTGTTTTGGATCTTGATCCTTTTTATGTCTGATTATATCCAAGTCTGGACTTTTCATGATGAGATTTTTGACTGTTGATAATGTCATCCAAAACTTTTGAGTTGTTCTGCATATTTTTCTTTTGAATATCCTTTCTTAATGTGACAATCTCTGCTTCCAAATTTCCAATGATCTTGTCTTTTTCTTCTAGTTGTTCTTTTAGTGCTTCTTCAATTCTTTTATCTTCTTCTATTTGAACCTTCAAATTTGTGATCATTTGTTCTAGTTCTTGATTGTCTTCTTTCTTGTCTAGTTCTTCTTGTAGTTTCTTGTTTTTATTATTTTATCTTCTGATAACTTCTATGGCACACATTAATTCCTCTCGATAGTCAACTTTTGTCTCTTCAATTTCTTCTTTGACTTATTCATATTTTTCTTTGGCTTCTTCTTCGGAGTCTTCTTTATCAGAGTCTTCTACTGCCATGAATAGAACTCTTTCTGTCTCACTGTCACTAACTTCATCTTCATTTGATGATGAAATGTCTTCTTTGGTGCATAAGATTTTCTTGAAATTTTTCTTTGTGGTTCTTTTACCTTTATATGTTTGTTTTCCTTTTGAGTAACCTTTATCATTTCTCTTTTTCTTATAAGTACATTTTTTAGCAAAATGAACAATACCATCACAATTAAAACAAATTAAAAGAATCTTACCTCTATACCTACCGTCGGTTCCCTTGTTCAGTCTTTTGACAAAGTTGGCCACTTCTTCATTATCTTCTTAGGCATCACTACTGCTGCTATGTTCTTCTTTTTGTCTTCCCTTTTGCTTTGACTTTTGGGATTCTTTGAAGGCTGCTTCTTTTATATCTGGATTTTCCTGTTCATTTCTCATTTCATATGCTGTGAAGATTCCATGTAATTCGTCCATGCTTATTGAGTTTAGATCTGATCTTTCTTCTAGTGTTGATATCTTAGGGTCAAATCTCATAGGAAGAGATCTTAGTAATTTTTGAACAATTACAGATTCTTTGATTTATTCTCCCAATCCTATGATTGCAATTACTGTTTCATCAACTCGTAAAAAGTAAGCTGCAATATAAGGTCGTGGGTGCGGCGTAGTGGTAAGGTCGGTCATGTAATGACGGTCAGGTCTCGGGTTCAAACCCGAACATGGGCGTTGCTCGCTGCCTAATTAACCGTTCTGAGCCAAGCTCACCACCTTTACAAGAATTCAGGGTTTCAAGAAGATGAAGCGAGAACAGTCACCGCGGCTAGGGCCCAAACCCTAGCCGCCTCGTTCTGGTAACCGAGTGCAGGGACACGAGCAGCAGCCGAGCACAGGATCCGACAACCCCCGATTCGCCTGTGTTTCTTGCACGCGCTTTGGCAGTCTGGTCCGGCAGCGGATTGGTGTTTCAGCCTGAGCGTTTGCACGCGAATTGTTTGCAGGGACGCGTCTAGGTTTACAGGTCCGCGAAGGGGCATGCGACCGGATTGAATGCAAGGGCGCGACCTCTGAATACAAACAATTGTGTTGCTTGCTGGTGGTCGCCGCCTTCTACGATGGCCCCAGTTCCGATCGCCGAGATGGAAAAAGACCAATTGGAAGCTTTCAAAACGTTAGTCCGCTCAGCAGGACCTAAACCCAAGCCTTATCTCAAGTCTAAGTTTGTTAAGAAGATGGAGGAGATCCCCTCTCTGGATCTATATCCAGAGGACCCTTGCAAGCTTGCCCTCCTTCTAGCAGAAAATGCCCTCATCGGAAAGTTTACGGGGTTATGGCCAAGCCCCAAAACAGTGGAGGCATGGATGGAATATCGTTGGAAGATGCTGATACAGGGAAACGTTACTCTATATGCAGTAGGCAGGGGTTTTTTTGTCTTCAGCTTCACGAGGAAAGCGGACCGTGATTTAGTTTTCAGATCTGGTCCCTATTTCATGGGGTCGAAGGGGCTGTTCTTAGCCCCCTGGACCCTTGAATTTAACCCCGAAGCCGAGATCACAGCAGCCCCTGTTTGGGTTAGGCTGCCTCATCTTCCATTGCATATCTGGGGGACAAGCTCTCTGGAGGACATTGGAAACAAGCTCGGGCGTTTCCTGGACAGGGCGGAGCCGAAGGGGGAACAATTCACCTGCGCACGTATTTGTGTTGAGGTAAATCTTGAAAAAGGACTTCCGGACGCCATTAAGCTCTCCCTGGGGGAATGGTGCCACATCCAAGAGCTGGACTACGAGCAGATTCCTTTTAAGTGCCTCTGGTGCCATGCTTACGGTCACTTCGCAAAAAGCTGCCCCAAAATCTCTGAGGAGCCAGGACCAGTCAAAGAAGATGATTTTCAGCCAGTAACTAACCGACGAAGGCAGCCAAGGCGAAAGGATCCGTTAGCCCAGGCCCCAAAGGCCACCCATACGGCAGAGGCAACTCTAGAGACTAAAAACAGC
>ML794746.1:270013-281621 GCA_009831015.1 Picea engelmannii | reverse complement strand
ATTTATTCATGTATGCAATTTTTGTCATTTTCTCGAATTAGTTCAAGAAGCAAATGGGATGGGTTTCCCAAGACGTTCATAAGAAGGTTGGAAGCACTGTTAGAGGTCACCAACCTTCTTTAGATATGTAACTTTCTGATTCAGGTTTGCCTGAAAGCCGATTAATACAACATAACCGTTCTAGTTAAAAAAAAAAAGTAAGCTGCAATATTCTCATCTTCCTTCATCTTAAGTTGTTCGAACTGACCCCTGTAAATTTGAAGCTTTGTTGTTTTGACTTTTGAATCTCCTTCATAAATACTTTGAATTTTTTCTCAAATCTCTTTAGCGGATTTAAAATGTGCAACATTGGTGAATATCGTTTCACTAAGACCATTCAGAAGTGCATTTTTGGCTTTGGAATTATTCTGACTGAGTTTCGCTGCTTTGTCATTTGTTGGTTGAACTGTTGGTGTTGTGTATCCATCTACAATTGATTGCCAAATTTCAAATCCCTGTGCATGTATATATGTTTTCATCCTTATGCTCCAAAATGCATACTTCTGTCCATTGAATTGTGGTATTCCATTTTTATATAAGTTGTTTCTCTCCATGATCTACCTTTCAGTGGTTAAACTGATTTCTAAAGGAACCTTCTCTGAAACCAATTGTTGGATTACTGAGAGGGCGGGTGAATCAGTAATAGAGAAATTTAATCATTTTTAACCATATAATCCAAGTGTTATATCAATGTAGAATTATCATCCAATAATTGCAGAGTAAATAAGAAATGAAAAAATGAACAATCATACACATAAACAATACACCAATGTTTTACGTGGAAACCCAAAGTGGGAGAAAAACCACAAAATGATTTTTCTTATATGTCTTGAAGAATTACATTCATTGGAAGCACCAACTTCCTTTGTTTTCCAACTGCAACTGGAAGGAGGCTCCAACCCCCTTGCTTCTCAGGCTACAACCTGAAGGGAGATCCAACTCCCCTTTTCTCTGGCTACAACCATAAGGAGGCTACAACCCTCTATGTTCTTCGGCTACAACCAGAAGGTGGCTACAACCACTTGTCCTTGCCCCGTCCAACCACCCTGAAGTAGAAGTAGAATGATGGAACCACTTTCACACTATCACTATGAGATATACCACTGTAAACCTATACCAATAAAATTGAACCATGCATCAACTTGTACCTCAACCTTTAATCAACCTGTACCATAAACAAGTGCATAAACCATGCACCAACCTATACCACACAACCTGTAATCAACATGTACCATAAACAAGTGCATCCAACCATGTACCGAGTATGTTCCAATCATGTTTCAACTACTCATCAACTATGACTCATCAATATGTACCAAAATCATCAACTATACACCTCATGTATGTGTCAACTCATCAACTACTTGTCTCAACCATGTACCCAGCATGTACCTCAACCAAAAGCCCTCATCAATATCATCATCCAAATATGATTTGTAACTCTATAATAGACCTGGTGTATATGATCACATACCTGCAAACCTTCCTTACCTTTAACAACACGATACTAGTATTTTCATCAAACTTTTCTTTAGTCTCACATGACTAGTTTTGGATTAGTCAACAACCCTAACTTGAAATAATCATAACTATGTACCTATAATGAATAAAGATCTGAAACTGATACAAAATTTTCTTCAGTGTGTTTTATGCAATTCCTCTAGGTGTCACTACTTGGAACCTCTCAAAAAAGGAGTTATAGCAAAAATGGCATACCTTGTTGAATTCTGGCTTATTCTAGAGAGCAACCTTGTAGAGCGTGCCCTGCACAAAATATTTGTTGAATTGATTTAAAAATGTTACACATCATCCTACAGACTGTACTCTAACCAACACATTTTGTCTTACTAAATTTGGATCTGTTATGAATAAGTTATGACGTTTTTACCCGAAACACCTTAGAAAGTGTTATCGCACAGTTTGTAGCTAGGAGAAGAGGCTATAAGATAGAAGGCCCAAAATAGCGTAACAAGAACCTATCCCACCCAATGTCACCACAATGGGATGGTTATTTCTCTTTAGGGAGTTGAGGACCAGGGGAGGCATCCCCAATGACCTGGGGCTTTGAGGAGGCTAAAGGATATTAAGACAAGGGTAAACAATCCCCCCTCACAAATCACCACCAAATAGATAGTCTCGGATAAACAACCAATAATAAAGTAAATCCCCAATGAAAAATACCTGCCTGGAACAAAACAACAACAAACTGATATATGCAAGCTATATTTCAATGGGTTAGTACTTCATAAGACTATCTGATGAATATATATAAGCAATTAGCAATAAATGTTGACGAAGTCAATGTTTATCAATAGCAATGAAAAGATATAACACTTCACCAATAAATATTGGGACAATGTGGCATTCAATGTAACCAATCAACACTTCATTCAATTAATGCCTAAACCATGATTCAATTTCTCTTAGAACAAGGCATTGTTGCATTAAAGATGAAATAACCAATGATGATGTCAGCAACTTAGGGTTAGTAGGTTAGGGTTTAAAATTTAAATAATTTAGAGAGTTGTTTGATCAGCTTCACTTCAACGTTAGAGGACTTTCAAATCAGTGCCTTAGGGTTTAATGGATTCATAAGTGAAGGATGCAAGAGATGAAGGAGGCAAGATTTCAAGGACTAGAGGGAAGAGTTTTGAGGTGTTGCAAAGGCAAGGCCTCAAAATCAAAACCCTAGAAGGAGAGAGGCTCACTCTGGTGTTGCTAAAGCAAGGCCTCGTGATCTCTCCTCCTTCCTGGCAAAACGGCTAGCTCAAGAATAAAAATATAACCAAAACAAGAGGGTTTGATGAGGTGAGGTATTTCTACAGTAAGGCCCTTCAGCAAACCCTAGAAAGAGTACGGCCCTAGTGTAGTAGACCTAGGCTAGGGATGTCAAACTCTTCTTGGATTTCAATTGGTATGGCTAGCAAAGAGGAAGAAGAAATAGGAGTGTAGCTATGACTAGGCTCTTTCTTCCTTCTTCAATGGTTGAAAGTTTCTCTATCAGGGGACATGAGACAGGGACCTACTTGTGTACTTGTCACCTAGGGTTTTGATTCAACAAAATTCATAAACACATGCAATAAATTAAACTACAACCATTCATTCAAGAAGTTTTGCATAAAAATACTTACAATTCATTAAGAAATAACCATCCAAACCCTAGTTGTAACACCTTCCTTCAAGACAAACACCATAAATGCCAAAAATCACTTCCTTCAACAAGTGCGCATCACTTAATCTAGCCAAATACCCAAGAGAGGGCGCAAATTTTAGTCCTCCTTATGGAGTGAATGAGTTATGATCTCAAAATGAGATTTAAAATCCCTCATTTATACAAAACCTTGACCTAAATTTACATTTAGGTCAAGTAAAAAAGGCCGACAAGGCCAAAATATCAAATCATATTGTTTTACATTAAATTGTCAAGTTAAAACCCTAAATCAACTTGAAAGGAGAGTAAAATCCGCTCCAAGGGAAACGTTATCCCTTTTTAGGGAAGATGGGGCATCCTGGAGAAAAACGTTAGCCCTCCCTTAGCTTCTCCAACCTGCCACACGTGCCACTGCTGCCTAATCTGCCTCCCCCAAATGTCCATGATGTTGGTTGATGCCATGGTCAAGGTGGTGACGTCCTAGGCCTCCAAAGGCCAATGTTCCACTAATAAAGGGTCGTCCCTACTAAGTCAAGCTGTGTCGAGGTGCCTCTGGTGGAACGTTCTCTTCTTCTCTGGTGCAAAGCCCCTGATCCATCTATGTCCTATCTCTGCCCCATGATGGGGTCTTAGCATCCATATGGTGGGCTCTTCAGCCCCATGGAGGTCCAAACTGATCATCTCCCCATGTGTACCGGTCCAAATGGTACCTGTTCGTTGAGCATGGTCCTGCACATCAAAGAATACGCCCTCTATGGGATCATCAGTCATAGGGATCATAGCAATGTTAATCACATCTCATCATCAATATCATTAAACATATGCATAAAATCCCTAATACATCTGTCAATAGCTCAAAGACGTTACACAAGCCTACTATAAAAATCTAGGAGAAAAGACAAAAAGTCCTATTGGGCTAGTGCCCATCAGAAAAGGAGAGTTCCCAGGAGAAACCTCATAAAAACCATGTGAGTGGGTGATGTGGTCAGGGGAAGTCCAAGCATGTGGGTGTAGTGAGGGCCAAGGATGCAAAGTGTTACCTATGGGTGCCTTTATAGAAGGTGACCTGTACCTGTCATGGATGCATTCTTTCCAAGCCCATTCTTTCCTTTATTCTTTTTTATTATTTTATTGCTTTTAGTTTTGTTTTTGTTCAAGAGTTAATCAATGGACACTGCCCTGGTGTGGTGACTAGTGGTGGTAGCGTTACCCACAAGTACTTTCATAGAAATGAAAGGTTGGATCGTGATGAGACCCCCTTTCCCTTGGCCATGCAACCAAGAATCACTACCCTGGCATGGTAACCAGCTGGTGGCAATGTCATGCTGCTAGGTACCCATGGACCTAATAGGCTAGCTCATGATGAGACCCCCTATCCTCAGACTAGGTCTTGTTTTATTATTTTTCCAGGTCCCTCTTGTTTCTTACTGAGAAGCCTTTTCTTTCTTTCTCGGGGATCCTTGGGTGAAGAATATCGAGGTTTTATTCTTAGGATTTTATCTTTTACCAACCTACTTTTACCTTCTAGGCCTTTAGCCCCTTCTTCCCACGAGATAAGGTGCAATCCTGAAAATAGGTCAACCCAATGCCCGAACAAGGGGAGTGGGATAAATGAGCAGGAAATAAGATGAAATAGTGGTGCTATGATGAGAGCAGACGATGAATTTTCAGAAGTCCCCCCAGTGGAAAACCAAAACCTATGGGCAAAGGCTTGCTAGGACACCCTTTCAATCCCCCAGACATGGTCAAGTGGGAAAATGTAAGATCCGAGCAGTTTTTAGAAACAAACAGAATCATATGCATATATTTAAAGGTTTTAATGATCAAAAGTGACACATACCATGATACCTGGACCAATTACCTGATGGAGCAAGAACCCTTTCTAATACAGGACCAAGCCAATGGTTATGGATGCTACTGCTGCTGAAAAGATAAGGATGATGGAAGAAGAAAAGGTGGGCCCTCCAGGACCATGCTCAGGTCAATCCTGCTCTCGGTACTCCATGTCTAGGACTTGTGGGCATCGAGACATGATCTCCTAGTTATCCCTAAAAAGTGGGGATAATAGAAAGCATCATCAAAAGAATTTATCCTAGTCCCTTGAATTTTGGCCCTCTTTTCTTCACCTTCCCTCTGAAATTCGTCTTATATATCCTTTGTTTACCTCATTCACCTATATATATTCAATATGCTCAAGTGTGATATAAAATGAGAGAGCCTTGCCTCTTATTTATACTCTCCACCTTCTAGGTCACTTAACTCATTTTTAGGTCACTTAACCTATTTTCCTCATTTTTAGGGTTAACCACTTTCCATAATTAGAAAGTTATCCATTACTTTATCATTTAAATATTCCTCCTTGACTTTGTCACCTCACTTTATCATTTAAATAATCTTCTTTGATTTTGTCACTTCACTTTATTATTTAAATAATCCTTCTTGACTTTGTCACTTTACTTTATCATTTAAATAATAATTTTTTCTTTGCAAGATCTTTGACTTCTTTGACCTTGTGGGGCTTCAAGCCAACATATGAGGGTCCTCCAACTTCGTAAGGCCATAACTCTCAAAATGTGAGGAGTTATGTGACGTTCCACATACCACCACAAATGGCATGACATGTACTATCCATATAAAATAGTATTACCTTCAAATATATTAAAAATCATACCATTATACATGAAACAACCTTGGGTCCATTACCCAAACCTTTGAGCTACCGGAATTTGCTACCAGACTTTCTTCAAGGGTTGAAATCAATAACAACCAACCTTAATCAAAAAACAACACTTGGGAAGATACTCTCTAGTACCTGGGTAGTCGGGTAGTACGACTAAGGGCACAATCTAGCCTCCTTAGTTGGTGCCCTGAGATATTGGGTCGAGTAATACTATTTGACCCCACATGTATATCAAAGAGCTATAACATAGGGAAAACCCTTATCTGTAGAACCCTTGAATACCTAACCCTTGGGGATGGAAACAAAAAACAAAACAGACAAGATCTATTGCCGTGCAATTGTGTCTCATGCATTTAAGTTTCCAAATCACTACACATTTCTTCATGATTAATCATGTTGGCATTTCATCACTGTAGTATTCTTCAGACTGGAGTATAACTGCATTTGGGAATTTCATCACTGCAGTACTTTTGTTCGTCTGGATTTTGTTGCACCAATATTTGAGACTTGTTCCATTGGATTTATCTCTTCTCCCTTATCACATTCATACCTATCATTTTTCAGCAAAATTTTTGACCCCACCCACCCCTTTTCGGTTCCCTCGTCATCATGGCCCATACCCGTAGCCAAGACTTGGAATCTCTCTTCAATACCTTGCAATATAATTTCATAGAGACCCAACAAGAAGTGACATAGCTCAGTGCCAATATTTCCACCATCAATAAAAACATTCATTCCTCCATCGTTGCCTCAATCGAGGAACTCAAAGAAGACCTCAAACAAGAAATTACTACCCAGCTTCAATCTATCGCTTCGATGATCTGCACCAAGCTGCATATCCTTGTAGATCCCCCTTTATCTGAACCACTTTTGAATATTGAAGCTTAAACTTCCTTTCATTCCCATAATTTTCGTCCTTGTCACTTTTAGCGTGACCTACGCCTTTCGCGTGTGGATGTGACCAAATTTGATGGCTCAGATCCCACTGGTTGGGTAACTCAAATGGAACATTATTTCTCTTTGTACGACATTACAGATGACTTGGCCAAACTCCGGTATGGTGTTCTCCATATCTATCAAGGACGTTGGAAATGGTGGCAATGGAGAAAAAATTCTTGTCAAGGGTATGTTGCTTGGACACACTTTGTGGCAAAGATTTATGAACTCTTTGACACTGACACCAACCATTTAGGCCATTTCACAAAATTGAAACAACCAGGAATAGTGGGAGACTTTATAGCTTCTTTTGGTGACTGGTTTTTCATACAGAGGGCATGTCTGATGCTTTTTTCCAAGAATGTTTTATCAGTGGCCTCAAGGATGAGATTCATGCCCATGTCCTCATGGATTTTCCTCAGAGTTGGGTGGAGGCTACTAAAAGAGCTAAGGAAGCACAACAGGTTGTCTCTTCTCAAAACCAGAAACCCTCACTTATTCCTCGCACTAAACCAGTAAATCCCACTCCTCCTTTTACTCCACTAAAGATCCAAAAATTGACCATGGAAGAAATGGTTGAACGCCAACTCAAAGGCCTTTGTTACAATTGTGATGACAAATATTTTTCGAGACATAAGTGTAAGGAACAAAATATTTTTATGGCCATCTCGGAGGATATTTCGGAAGAGGATGTTGAAGCTCCCCTTGTGTCTGTGTCACCTAAACCCACTGACATCACCCCTCCCTCAGACCCTCCCGAAGTAGAACCTATCATTTCCCTAAATGTTCTCACAGGATTCTTTGCTCCCCAAACCCTCAAACTAATTGGCTACATCAATCATAGGAAGGTCATCATTCTTGTTGATAGTGGAAATACCCATAATTTTATTCATCGCCGCATTGCCCAAGAAAATAATTGCTATATCTGTGCAGTCAATAATTTCCAAATCATGATTGCCAATGGCATGTCCATGAAATGTGGAGGGCATTGTGAAAATGTGTGTCTCCAAATTGGTGACTACCACTTGAAATCTCATATGTTTTCTATCGACATGGGCAGTTGTGACATTGTATTGGGTGCAGACTGGCTAAGGACTTTAAGCCCCATTCTCATGGATTTTAAGGAATTAACTGTGCAATTTGAGCAGGAGGGACAACAATATAAGTTCCAAGGCATCATCGTTGGTTCCCCTGAGATCATTAGTTCCCATAGCATGGAAAATCTACTCAAAAAAAGGTCATTCACTCGTTATTTACCAACTCCATGCCATACACGCCACTGAGACACCCTCTGTCTCGTAGGACCTCCAATCCATCCTCTCTAAACATCAAGTGATTTTTTCCACTCCTCGGGGACTCCCTCCTTCCTGTGGTGTTCATGATCATTCCATTCCCCTTGTCCCAGGAAGCCTTCCTCCCAATATTTGTCCCTATCGTCACCCATTTTCCCAAAAAAATGAAATTGAGAAAATGGTTCAAGAAATGCTTAATGCATGTGTTATCCACCCTAATATGATCCTCTACTCTTCTCTTGTGGTCATGTTCATGAATAAACAAGGTTCTTGGCACATGTGTCTTGACTTTCACGCCCTCAACAAACTCACCATTAAAGACAAATTTCTCATTCCTGTCATTGATGACCTCTTGGATGAATTGAGTGGCGCCCAGTTCTTTACTAAACTTGATCTTCGTTCTGGCTACCACCAAATCCGTATGAAAGAGGCAGACATTCCTAAGACTTCCTTTAGAAGTCATGAGGGACACTATGAATTTTTGGTCATGCCCTTTGGCTTGTGTAATGTTCCTTCCACTTTCCAAAGCCTCATGAATCATGTCTTCCATCCTTTTCTCCGTAATTTTGTCTTAGTTTTATTTGATGATATCCTCATCTATAGAAAAACCTAAACATACCATCTTGCTCATTTGGATCGAGTTCTCCATCTACTCTCTTAGCACCAACTTTTCCTCAAACAATCTAAATGTGCTTTTGGCGCCTCAGAAGTCGAGTACTTGGGTCATCTTGTTGGCAAGGATGACGTCGGGGTGGATCTTAAAAAGATTGAAGCTATGCAAGACCAGCCTCACCCAAAGAATCTCAAAAGCTTGCGTGGATTTTTGGGCTTAATAGGTTATTATCGCAAGTTTGTTAAGAATTATGAAAATATTATGGCACCTCTCACTGCACTCCTTAAAAAGAATTCTTTCACTTGGACTCCAGCAGTTGCTCAGGATTTTCAAACCTTGAATATGGCCATGTGCACCACTCCATTCCTAGCCCTTCCTGATTTCACAAAGACCTTTGTCCTAGAATGTGATGCTTCGGGGAAAGGAATTGGCGATGTCCTTATGCAAGAGGGTCGGCCTTTGGCCTTTACCACCAAACAATTGTCTGAATGAAATTTGGGAAAATCAATCTATGAAAAGGAAATGTTGGTTAATCTACATGTCATTGATCTTTGGCGCCCTTATCTATTGGGGCAATGCTTCCAAATTAAGTCAGACCATCAAAGCCTCAAGTATTTTCTGGAACAATGCATTTCCTTCCTAGAGAAACAAAAATGGGTGACTAAGTTCTTTGGATATGATTATGAGATCATTTACAAGAAAGGCAAAGACAATGTGGTTGCAAATGCACTTTCCCAAAAATATGAAGATGAAGGGTCCATTTTTTCTCTCTCCTTCATTGTACCATATTGGCTTCAAGTTGTTTGCTAGGAATGACTACATGATCCCAAAAGTTCGCATATGATACAACAATTGCAGTCCAATTCTCTAGTTTCCCCAGGGTACTCTTGGCTTCATGATGAGATTCTATAAAAAGGTCGTTTGTATTTAATTAAACAGTCAAAACTTAAATCCATAGTACTTTCTAAGCTTCATGATACATCCACAGTTGGGCACTCCAGGTTTACCAAAACCTATGACAGGGTCAAATGTTCCTTTTTCTGGGATGGTGTGAAACATGATGTTCGTAATTTTGTGGTTGAATGTGATGTGTGTCAACGCAACAAGAGTGAAACAGTCAAATCTCCTGGCACCCTACAACCTCTTTCGATTCCACCTACTATGTGGCGAGATATCTCTATGGATTTTATTGTAGGCTTACCTAAATCGGGCGATAAATCAGTCATCATTGTGGTAGTTGATCGCCTTTCCAAGTATTATCATTTATGTGCTCTCCAACACCCATTTACAACATCCATTGTGCCTCAACTTTTCATGGATCGGGTCTTCAAGCTTCATGGCATGCCGCATTCTATTGTTTTTTATCGCTACCCAACTTTCACCAACAATTTTTGGCAAGAAATTTTCAAGCTACAAGGCACCCAATTGCATCTCAGCACAGCTTATCATCCCCAGATTGATGGTCAAAATGAAGTTGTCAAGAAGTGTTTGGAAACATATTTGAGGTGTTTTTCATCCGAAAATAAAAATCAGTGGGCTCAATGGTTACCACTAGCTGAATGGTGGTACAACACTTCATACCATATAACTACCCACATGACTCCTTTTGAAGCAGTATATGGACAAAATCCACCTTTAGTTCTCTCATATGTACAAGGTGTCTCGAAGGTCCAGGCGGTTGAACAAATGCTTACAGTTCGAGAGGCTATTCTCCGTACCCTCAAAGAGAATTTGATCATGGCCCAGAATCGCATGAAGCAACAAGCAGATCAAGGCCTATCTAAACGTCAATTTGCAGAAGGGGATCAGGTGTTTCTTTGACTGCAACCTTACAATAAAAATTCCCTCAAGGTTGACCATTGTCATAAACTGGTGCTCAACTTTTATGGTCCTTATACCGTTCTCAGGTGTGCGAGACAGGTGGCCTATCACTTAGCTTTTCCCAGTCATTCTAAGCTACATCATGTTTTTCATGTTTCCTTCTTAAAGGTGATTGGAACTAAGTGTCAAACTCAAACCAACCTTCCCGAGTTGGACAAAGAAGGCTCCATTTGGATACAGCCATAAGCAGTTTTGGACTAGCGTGAACATCATCTGCATCAGCGAACCAACAAGGAAGTGTTGGTCCAGTGGAAAGATACAACCCCAGCAGATGCCACTTGGGAACCAACTACCATTTTGTAGCAATTTCCACATATCAATCCTTGAGGACAAGTTTGTTTTAAGGGGGACTACATGTTAAGGGCCTAACCCCTCACGTTGGTAGAATAATATATTTCGGTGTAATAAAGGTCAATATTAATAAGGCCTAGGAATAAGGAAGAATAAGTCGAATGTAAGAAGACCTAATAGAAGCTTCCTCTTCTAGAAGGATCTTCCTCTAGATGGTTCTTTTGATAGACATATTTAGTATAAATAGGAGTCGAGGGTATGAGAATTTTTGTCTTGGATATTATTGTAATAGAGCTTTGCTCGACTGTAGGTTTTCCCCTCGAAGAGGCAAGTGAACATTTCTCTTAGTAATCAAAGTGCTCATTCTGGTGTTATTTTGGTATCATATTGGTATTATTGTGGTGTTATTATTGTTATATTGTTGTTCGTCTATCATTTCTAGCATTTTATTTCTATTCTGCATACTTTTTATATATGGAATATTACAGTGTGTTTGTGCAAGGGAGAGAGAGGAAGACAACGAGGGGAGGTATATAGTGAGTGTGTTTGAGTGTGGGAGGGAGAGAGAGGAAGACATAGAGGGGGCATAGAAAGTGTCTGTGTGAGAGTGTAGGAGGGAGGAAGAGTAAGGAATAGAATGGAAGTGGAGATAATGTGTGAGTATGAAAGGGAGAGAGAGGACAATAGAGAGGGGGTAGACATAGAGGCAAATGTAGTAGATAGGG